>CAWUBA010000107.1:0-16411 GCA_963920205.1 Stenodema calcarata | reverse complement strand
GGTGTTTATTTGAGTTCGAATGGACCATCAAGAAGAGCAATTGTCGACTTGAATACATCGTGAAAACGAAAAAAAGTTAACTTCATATCGACTCGAGGTTTTTATTTGAGTTCGAATGGACCTTCAACAAGAGCAATTGTCGACTCAAATACATCGTGAAAACGAAAAAAAGTTGACTTCATATCGACTCGAGGTGTTTATTTGAGTTCGAATGGACCCTCAAGAAGAGCAATTGTCGACTCAAATACATCGTGAAAACGAAAAAAAGTTGACTTCATATCGACTCGAGGTGTTTATTTGAGGTCGAATGGACCCTCAAGAAGAGCAATTGTCGACTCAAATACATCGTGAAAACGAAAAAAAGTTGACTTCATATCGACTCGAGGTGTTCATTTGAGTTTGAATGGACCTTCAACAAGAGCAATTGTCGACTCAAATACATCGAGAAATCGAAAAAAATTCGACTTCATATCGACTCGAGGTGTTTATTTGAGTTCGAATGGACCCTCGAGAAGAGCAATTGTCGACTTGAATACATCGTGAAAACGAAAAAAAGTTGACTTCATATCGACTCGAGGTTTTTATTTGAGTTCGAATGGACCTTCAACAAGAGCAATTGTCGACTGAAATACATCGTGAAAACGAAAAAAAGTTGACTTCATATCGACTCGAGGTGTTTATTTGAGGTCGAATGGACCCTCAAGAAGAGCAATTGTCGACTCAAATACATCGTTAAAACGAAAAAAATTTGACTTCATATCGATTGGAGGTGTTTATTTGAGTTCGAATGGACCTTTAACAAGAGCAATTGTCGACTCAAATACATCGTTAAAACGAAAAAAATTTGACTTCATATCGATTCGAGGTGTTATTTGAGTTCGAATGGACCTTTAACAAGAGCAATTGTCGACTCAAATACATCGAGAAAACGAAAAAAAGTTGACTTCAAATCGACTCGAGGGGTTCATTTGAGTTTGAATGGACCTTCAACAAGAGCAATTGTCGACTCAAATACATCGAGAAAACGAAAAAAATTCGACTTCATATCGACTCGAGGTGTTTATTTGAGTTCGAATGGACCCTCAAGAAGAGCAATTGTCGACTTGAGTACATCGTTAAAACGAAAAAAAGTTGACTTCATATCGACTCGAGGTGTTTATTTGAGTTCGAATGGACCTTCAACAAGAGCAATTGTCGACTCAAATACATCGTGAAAACGAAAAAAAGTTGACTTCATATCGACTCGAGGTGTTCATTTGAGTTTGAATGGACCTTCAACAAGAGCAATTGTCGACTCAAATACATCGTGAAAACGAAAAAAAGTTTACTTCATATCGATTCGAGGTGTTTATTTGAGTTCGAATGGACCTTTAACAAGAGCAATTGTCAACTCAAATACATCGTTAAAACGAAAAAAGTTTGACTTCATATCGTCTTGAGGTGTTTATTTGAGTTCGAATGGACCCTCAAGAAGAGCAATTGTCGACTCAAATACATCGTGAAAACGAAAAAAAGTTGACTTCATATCGACTCGAGGTGTTTATTTGAGGTCGAATGGACCCTCAAGAAGAGCAATTGTCGACTCAAATACATCGTTAAAACGAAAAAAATTTGACTTCATATCGACTCGAGGTGTTTATTTGAGGTCGAATGGACCCTCAAGAAGAGCAATTGTCGACTCAAATACATCGTTAAAACGAAAAAAATTTGACTTCATATCGATTGGAGGTGTTCATTTGAGTTTGAATCGACCTTCAACAAGAGCAATTGTCGACTCAAAAACATCGAGAAAACGAAAAAAATTCGACTTCATATCGACTCGAGGTGTTTATTTGAGTTCGAATGGACCCTCAAGAAGAGCAATTGTCAACTTGAGTACATCGTTAAAACGAATAAAAGTTGACTTCATATCGACTCGAGGTGTTTATTTGAGTTCGAATGGACCTTCAACAAGAGCAATTGTCGACTGAAATACATCGTGAAAACGAAAAAAAGTTGACTTCATATCGACTCGAGGTGTTTATTTGAGGTCGAATGGACCCTCAAGAAGAGCAATTGTCGACTCAAATACATCGTGAAAACGAAAAAAAGTTGACTTCATATCGACTCGAGGTGTTCATTTGAGTTTGAATGGACCTTCAACAAGAGCAATTGTCGACTGAAATACATCGTGAAAACGAAAAAAAGTTGACTTCATATCGACTCGAGGTGTTTATTTGAGGTCGAATGGACCCTCAAGAAGAGCAATTGTCGACTGAAATACATCGTGAAAACGAAAAAACGTTGACTTCATATCGACTCGAGGTGTTCATTTGAGTTTGAATGGACCTTCAACAAGAGCAATTGTCGACTCAAATACATCGTGAAAACGAAAAAAAGTTTACTTCATATCGATTCGAGGTGTTTATTTCAGTTCGAATGGACCTTTAACAAGAGCAATTGTCGACTCAAATACATCGTTAAAACGAAAAAAATTTGACTTCATATCGACTCGAGGTGTTTATTTGAGTTCGAATGGACCCTCAAGAAGAGCAATTGTCGACTCAAATACACCGTGAAAACGAAAAAAAGTTGACTTCATATCGACTCGAGGTGTTTATTTGAGGTCGAATGGACCCTCAAGAAGAGCAATTGTCGACTCAAATACATCGTGAAAACGAAAAAAAGTTGACTTCATATCGACTCGAGGTGTTTATTTGAGTTCGAATGGACCTTTAACAAGAGCAATTGTCGACTCAAATACATCGTTAAAACGAAAAAAAGTTGACTTCATACCGACTCGAGGTGTTTATTTGAGTTCGAATGGACCTTTAACAAGAGCAATTGTCGACTCAAATACATCGTGAAAACGAAAAAAAGTTGACTTCATATCGACTCGAGGTGTTTATTTGAGTTCGAATGGACCCTCAAGAAGAGCAATTGTCGACTTGAATACATCGTGAAAACGAAAAAAAGTTGACTTCATATCGACTCGAGGTTTTTATTTGAGTTCGAATGGACCTTCAACAAGAGCAATTGTCGACTCAAATACATCGTGAAAACGAAAAAAAGTTGACTTCATATCGACTCGAGGTGTTTATTTGAGGTCGAATGGACCCTCAAGAAGAGCAATTGTCGACTCAAATACATCGTGAAAACGAAAAAAATTTGACTTCATATCGACTCGAGGTGTTCATTTGAGTTTGAATGGACCTTCAACAAGAGCAATTGTCGACTTGAGTACATCGTTAAAACGAAAAAAAGTTGACTTCATATCGACTCGAGGTGTTTGTTTAAGGTCGAATGGACCCTCAAGAAGAGCAATTGTCGACTGAAATACATCGTGAAAACGAAAAAAAGTTGACTTCATATCGACTCGAGGTGTTTATTTGAGGTCGAATGGACCCTCAAGAAGAGCAATTGTCGACTCAAATACATCGTGAAAACGAAAAAAAGTTGACTTCATATCGACTCGAGGTGTTTATTTGAGTTCGAATGGACCCTCAAGAAGAGCAATTGTCGACTCAAATACACCGTGAAAACGAAAAAAAGTTGACTTCATATCGACTCGAGGTGTTTATTTGAGGTCGAATGGACCCTCAAGAAGAGCAATTGTCGACTCAAATACATCGTGAAAACGAAAAAAAGTTGACTTCATATCGACTCGAGGTGTTTATTTGAGTTCGAATGGACCTTTAACAAGAGCAATTGTCGACTCAAATACATCGTTAAAACGAAAAAAAGTTGACTTCATATCGACTCGAGGTGTTCATTTAAGTTTGAATGGACCTTCAACAAGAGCAATTGTCGACTCAAATACATCGAGAAATCGAAAAAAATTCGACTTCATATCGACTCGAGGTGATTATTTGAGTTCGAATGGACCATCAAGAAGAGCAATTGTCGACTTGAATACATCGTGAAAACGAAAAAAAGTTGACTTCATATCGACTCGAGGTTTTTATTTGAGTTCGAATGGACCTTCAACACGAGCAATTGTCGACTCAAATACATCGTGAAAACGAAAAAAAGTTGACTTCATATCGACTCGATGTGTTTGAGTTCGAATGGACCCTCAAGAAGAGCAATTGTCGACTCAAATACATCGTGAAAACGAAAAAAAGTTGACTTCATATCGACTCGAGGTGTTTATTTGAGGTCGAATGGACCCTCAAGAAGAGCAATTGTCGACTCAAATACATCGTGAAAACGAAAAAAAGTTGACTTCATATCGACTCGAGGTGTTCATTTGAGTTTGAATGGACCTTCAACAAGAGCAATTGTCGACTCAAATACATCGAGAAATCGAAAAAAATTCGACTTCATATCGACTCGAGGTGTTTATTTGAGTTCGAATGGACCCTCAAGTAGAGCAATTGTCGACTTGAATACATCGCGAAAACGAAAAAAAGTTGACTTCATATCGACTCGAGGTTTTTATTTGAGTTCGAATGGACCTTCAACAAGAGCAATTGTCGACTGAAATACATCGTGAAAACGAAAAAAAGTTGACTTCATATCGACTCGAGGTGTTTATTTGAGGTCGAATGGACCCTCAAGAAGAGCAATTGTCGACTCAAATACATCGTTAAAACGAAAAAAATTAGACTTCATATCGATTGGAGGTGTTTATTTGAGTTCGAATGGACCTTTAACAAGAGCAATTGTCGACTCAAATACATCGTTAAAACGAAAAAAATTTGACTTCATATCGATTCGAGGTGTTATTTGAGTTCGAATGGACCTTTAACAAGAGCAATTGTCGACTCAAATACATCGTGAAAACGAAAAAAAGTTGACTTCAAATCGACTCGAGGGGTTCATTGAGTTTGAATGGACCTTCAACAAGAGCAATTGTCGACTCAAATACATCGAGAAAACGAAAAAAATTCGACTTCATATCGACTCGAGGTGTTTATTTGAGTTCGAATGGACCCTCAAGAAGCGCAATTGTCGACTTGAGTACATCGTTAAAACGAAAAAAAGTTGACTTCATATCGACTCGAGGTGTTTATTTGAGTTCGAATGGACCTTCAACAAGAGCAATTGTCGACTCAAATAGGTACATCGTGAAAACGAAAAAAAGTTGACTTCACATCGACTCGAGGTGTTTATTTGAGGTCGAATGGACCCTCAAGAAGAGCAATTGTCGACTCAAATACCTCGTGAAAACGAAAAAAATTTGACTTCATATCGACTCGAGGTGTTCATTTGAGTTTGAATGGACCTTCAACAAGAGCAATTGTCGACTTGAGTACATCGTTAAAACGAAAAAAAGTTGACTTCATATCGACTCGAGGTGTTTATTTGAGGTCGAATGGACCCTCAAGAAGAGCAATTGTCGACTCAAATACATCGTGAAAACGAAAAAAAGTTGACTTCATATCGACTCGAGGTGTTCATTTAAGTTTGAATGGACCTTCAACAAGAGCAATTGTCGACTCAAATACATCGAGAAATCGAAAAAAATTCGACTTCATATCGACTCGAGGTGTTTATTTGAGTTCGAATGGACCATCAAGAAGAGCAATTGTCGACTTGAATACATCGTGAAAACGAAAAAAAGTTGACTTCATATCGACTCGAGGTTTTTATTTGAGTTCGAATGGACCTTCAACAAGAGCAATTGTCGACTCAAATACATCGTGAAAACGAAAAAAAGTTGACTTCATATCGACTTGATGTGTTTATTTGAGTTCGAATGGACCCTCAAGAAGAGCAATTGTCGACTCAAATACTTCGTGAAAACGAAAAAAAGTTGACTTCATATCGACTCGAGGTGTTCATTTGAGTTCGAATGGACCTTCGAGAAGAGCAATTGTCGACTCAAATACTTCGTGAAAACGAAAAAAAGTTGACTTCATATCGACTCGAGGTGTCATTTGAGTTCGAATGGACCTTCGAGAAGAGCAATTGTCGACTCAAATACATCGTGAAAACGAAAAAAAGTTGACTTCATATCGACTCGAGGTGTTCATTTGAGTTCGAATGGACCTTCAAGAAGAGCAATTGTCGACTCAAATACATCGTGAAAACGAAAAAAAGTTGACTTCATATCGACTCGAGGTGTTCATTTGAGTTCGAATGGACGTTCGAGAAGAGCAATTGTCGACTCAAATACTTCGTGAAAACGAAAAAAAGTTGACTTCATATCGACTCGAGGTGTTCATTTGAGTTCGAATGGACCTTCGAGAAGAGCAATTGTCGACTCAAATACTTCGTGAAAACGAAAAAAAGTTGACTTCATATCGACTCGAGGTGTTCATTTGAGTTCGAATGGACCTTCAAGAAGAGCAATTGTCGACTCAAAAACATCGTGAAAACGAAAAAAAGTTGACTTCATATCGACTCGAGGTGTTCATTTGAGTTCGAATGGACCTTCGAGAAGAGCAATTGTCGACTCAAATACTTCGTGAAAACGAAAAAAAGTTGACTTCATATCGACTCGAGGTGTTCATTTGAGTTCGAATGGACGTTCGAGAAGAGCAATTGTCGACTCAAATACTTCGTGAAAACGAAAAAAAGTAGACTTCATATCGACTCGACGTGTGCATTCGAGTTCGAATGGACGGTCGAGAAGAGCAATTGTCGACTCAAATACTTCGTGAAAACGAAAAAAAGTTGACTTCATATCGACTCGAGGTGTGCATTTGAGTTCGAATGGACCTTCAAGAAGAGCAATTGTCGACTCAAATACTTCGTGAAAATGAAAAAAAATGACTTCATATCGACTCGAGGTGTTCATTTGAGTTCGAATGGACGTTCGAGAAGAGCAATTGTCGACTCAAATACTTCGTGAAAACGAAAAAAAGTTGACTTCATATCGACTCGAGGTGGTTATTTGAGTTCGAATGGACGTTCGAGAAGAGCAATTGTCGACTCAAATACTTCGTGAAAACGAAAAAAAGTTGACTTCATATCGACTCGAGGTGTTTATTTGAGTTCGAATGGACTTTCAAGAAGAGCAATTGTCGACTCAAATACTTCGTGAAAACGAAAAAAAGTTGACTCCATATCGACTCGAGGTGTTCATTTGAGTTCGAATGGACCTTCGAGAAGAGCAATTGTCGACTCAAAAACATCGTGAAAACGAAAAAAGTTGACTTCATATCGACTCGAGGTGTTCATTTGAGTTCGAATGGACCTTCAAGAAGAGCAATTGTCGACTCAAATACTTCGTGAAAACGAAAAAAAGTTGACTTCATATCGACTCGAGGTGTTTATTTGAGTTCGAATGGACCTTCGAGAAGAGCAATTGTCGACTCAAATACTTCGAGAAAACGAAAAAAAGTTGACTTTATATCGACTCGAGGTGTTCATTTGAGTTCGAATGGACCTTCAAGATGAACAATAATTGTCGACAATTATTGTCGACTCAAATAAACACCTTGAGTCGATATGAAGTCAACTTTTTTTTCTTTTTCACGAAGTAATTTAGTCGACATTTGCTCTTCTTGAAGGTCAATTCGAACTCAAATGTATACTCCTTGTAAACGTTGTAAATTTCTTTTATTACCTACATGTTAACTATGCAAACCATTGTAATAACATGCCTAGTATTCTTCGAGAAAAGGTATCTGCATATCATTTAGTCTGGTTGCCTTCAAGATTTTTGTCCATCTTTATGAAGGACGAATTCATTTTGGAAAAGGACGAATTAAATTTAAAAACGCTATATTATAGCCACCTATAATATAGAGAATTAGACAAGATTATGCCATCAAGTTTGAATGCCAACGTTTCCAGGATTGTGGAATTCAGTTATATAAATATATATAGTAGGTAGGACATTTTGAATGCGTTTGAGGGGAGTGTAACCTAACGAGAAAGATCGTTACCGATTGCTTCTCTTCAGGATGTTTATTCGATGGTTGCCGGGATTTCGCCTTTTAACGACTTTGGCTTGCAGGTGCGTGAGGACGCTGCGCGTCTTGAATTACTTAGGTTCACCACCGACAGAATGAGTTGGAATTGATAGGTTTCACTAGAAGTCAATAGATAGCCGGAAATATCACGAGCGTATCTGTGCGATGCAGTCGGATTATGTACTTATTAGCAGGGTCCTTGCAGGGGCGGATGCCCCCTCAGGAGCCAAACATCGCCAATAGTAGAGTAGTTGTCTGGGCGGAGCCCAGGCTTATTGCCCAATGGCCATATCTCAGCAGGCTATAAATATATCTGAATTTTCAAGACAGTGACACCTACCAAATTTCGAGGGGTTGCTAAAAATGAGTCCATACAAAGCCCGAGTTCGAACATGGACGACTTTGGCGTCCAGAAAGTGTTTTGTCAAAAAAATGCAAAAACCAAAATCGCTTAAAAAAATAAAAAACAACATTGATTTGGCCATGTATAAGTAGGGAGAAATTATTTTAGGTTATGCACCCCAAATCAAAGTCTGGATTCGCCCCTGGTTACTTGATCGTGTGATTGAGTATTGAAACGAGTACCTATGTAGGAAAAGTTGAAAGATACTCATTTCCAACTGAGGATATTCCCACTCGTGTTACTTCAAAATGATAATATGGTGACAGTAACATGAGTAGTCATTGTCACCAATTGTGAGATTTTGTTAGGTATGAATAGTGTGAACGTTGCAAAAAGTTGTAAATATTAAAACAAATAATGTTCTGTAAAAGCAGCAATTACAAAATATTTTTACGAATTGAGAATTTCATTCAGATGATTCCTTATTGAAACTTACTGGTAGAGTGGTTTTTTCTAAGTACTAAAACTTAATTTCTCGAATTTTACAATATTTTTGTATGCATATTTGTCGCATATTTCGTTAGTTTTTACTGCATATTCTATGGCATATCTATGCTGCATAGAAATCCGGTCTTTAATCATCACACACACATAGAGTAGTAGGTTACGGAGAGATTAGTTTCAGGGTTTCAGTCTACTATCACCTACTCATCAAATTTTCAAAGTAAGCAGTTTATTTATTTATTCTATTTTATTCTTAGAAAATCAATCTGTTGTGCTGCAATTTACATTAAATTACTGTTACCCCGTTGGCTCGTCGGGCAGTGGAGGTTTTGAATGGGAACGGATTGTTGTCACTGAATGGTGGAGGAGCTGACAATAGACGAGATGATTTATTAAGCAACGGAAATAAGTTGGCACGGTTGACTGAGATATTGCTCACCTGGCGGATAATCGCCTTTGTTTAAGTTGACTTTCTGGTTTTAGCAGAAAGTTTCAGCTTTTTGTCCACGACGGTTTGAGAGGTACTCAAGTGATTGCCGCGGAGCTCAATGGAAAAAGCCAATCACTGCGAATTGAACAAATTTCTTGAAAGCTAAAGGACGTAAATAATAGTACGTTACCGCCAGAACCGTTACGGGTGCTATTTGGAAAGTTGACACATCCACGAAGAAAAACAAAAGTCATGCAGCATGGCTGTAAGGGCGAATTTTCGAAGAAATAACTGGTTTTATGTAAAATGTCTCTATTTTTGTGGTTTTAAAAAACATTTTGTGACATTTTTATACCGAGTAACGCCTCAGTTTATCGATTTTCCAACTCTGAACACAATGGTGACGTCAGAATTGCCAAATCTCATTCCGTCATCAGAATAGATAAGATGAACCGTAAAGAGCATCTCAAGTAACAACCTCGTTTCTTCATCTTCAAAATGCTCCAGTGTCAGAACGGAATAAAATATCGCAATTCTGACTTCACCATCTTATTCAGCGTGTAAAAACCTTAAAAATGAGGTGTCACTTGTCAGATTATTTCATTTATGGAATTTATGGGTAATTACTCCCCCCTAAAACTCCCCAAACCCCCCTCAGAGTGGCCCGATTCCGCCCATCTACCAACTTAGCCATTCGATTGCCAAGACAGATTTTTTGTGCAAATTTGAAATTTTTATCTCATCTTTATCAAAAGTTATCTTCTGGAATGACACATTAATTAACATATAAATTGTAATACACATTAACATACATAATATTTTTGGTGTCTTTTGGCAGTGGATCCAGGATGGTCTGAAACGGATTTTGGTATAAAGGGTTTTAGAAAATTCGAGTTTTAAAAATTTTGGACCGAGAACCATAGCTTCCTTTTCTCCAAAATTGGTTGAAAGCAATAGGTACGTGATTCAGGTCGTACGTTAATATTTCAATGGTGAACAGTCGATCGAAGTAGATTAGAAAATCATTCATCAGCTATGAATCTCGTCCCACAAAGGACGCCAAGCCCTTGGGATCGTGCAATTCTCTTAAATTCTCCATATTGTCTTCCTATTCACTGTCTTCTCTTTAAAGTCTCAATAAGGGAACTATTTTAGGAAATCGAAGGCTAATCTCAAGGTCCGTCGAGCCATTGAAAGGTGCATTAAGAAAATTAAGCCTTGATAAGTCAATCAGTATCTTCAGAAGGTATCAACAAAACGGTATACTTACTTCAAAGATGAGGTTGTACATGCGTAGCAATTATACTGCGGGTCCTTGTGAAACCACCATTCAAAACGACGAGGAAACGTTAAGTAAACGTTAAGTGAACGTTAAGTAAATGAGTGCGGTCAGCAATCATTGTTTGTACACAATAGGCATGGCTAATACGGTTATTTCTTGGTAATAGATTATCGAGTAACAGCGGCTGTCTGGTAATAGGTTGTGATATTAGGTTATTTTGGTAATATGTTACCGGTGATTCAAGATGTTCAAGGGTTTCCAGTCCGCGTTGGGCGCTGGAAAGGTTCCCGAATCGCCGGTAACCTATTACCAAAATAACCTAATACCACAACCTATTACCAGATGGTCGCTGTTACTCGAACACCTTTCACGCATTCGTTTTCCGTAAATTACCTGGAATATTCCCAGCAAAGTTATTTTCACGGAATCCTGAATGGGCGGCGACAAAGTGGGTCTCAAAGGCCTTTTCCACCAGTTCTGAAAACAGTTATTCCAGTAATAGGGGTTTCCTGGTAATATGTTATCTGGTATTAGGTGACTGGACAGTATTAGGTTATTTGAAGTGGTTACGTTAAATAATCCCCACCCCTAATGTATAGTTTTATGAATGACTTTTCCAAGTTGAATTGATCCTCCAGGCGTTTTCCAGGTGAGAGACCACCAAGTGACGAACTTGGTAATTTCATTAACAACTGACCGACTTCGCCTAAAGTTTCAGGGTGGCTCAGCTGCTTCGCAAACTGTATCAAGTCGTGCCCGAGATGAAATAAGAACGGGTTCTCGAAAACGTGGCAGTCCCCCAAATCGACTTGGAATCGGTTCAAGCCAACAGGTGAGGGATGTCCGGCGTGCGAGGTGGAAAAGGTGGTATTGTTGGGTTTTTTTTTTCGTTTCATGAAACATCTGGCAGAGATGAACGGGGCAGTTCGAATGCAGTTACAGTGCGATTTCGGTAGAACACCCCGACGTTTCACAGGAGGAAAAATTTGCACAGTACCATCTCATTGTTGATGTATCAAACATTTTTTCAGATGAAACATTGCTGGAACTAGGGGTGGGTCTAGAGTGGGCTTACGTCACAGGACACCCCTGCAACCTCTTATGGCTGGGGGTCATTCTAAAATATGAGTGGTACAAATTTTCGTTATACAAATTTGTGTGATACTCCAGAGTAGCTCCTAAATCTAATGTCTTACCCTGAAAATCTCCCGTTTTTTGCATTAAAATGTAATTTTCTCTCTCAAACCCAGTTAATAATTTATTTTGAGTACACCACTGGAGAGGTGAGATTTCAAGCAAGTTTTTCCCGTATACGACCCACCGAAACAAAGATAACCGATAGAAAGACGTCAAATAATCGGAAAATCTCTACATTTGCGATTTGGTCTCGTTTTGTACGCAATGAACCCGCTCCCAAAATTTTGATAGTGCTTTAGGGAGATGGGAAATTCAACGTTCTTTCCATATTTCTTATTCAACGTTCTTTCTTATTTGACGGATTGAGGAAGTTAAGGCCATTTTAATGGTTGAAAACACGAGAAAAAAACTTTAAAGTGGAAAAGTGGCGTTTAGAGTGAAAAAATAAAAAAAAATAAAAAAATCGAAGTCCCTGAAGTCCTTCCTGAGAGACCTTGTATAATTGTCTCTTGGTGTGTTTTTAGTGATGAAGTACCTAAATATAAATTATGATATCCAGTGATTTATTTATTTGAACGTGTGTGAGTTTATCATGTAGTACAAGTACATGTGTACAAGTTTTATCCTGATTAGACTGGGGTAATTCATTAAAGGAGTGAATTGTTGAATATTCCAACTAATATTTCGTTGGTTTTTGGATAGTCCTTGAATGATTGTTTGGCAAAAATAATATCGAGAATTGAACCCCCTCAGCTATTCTTTCTAGACTACTGAAAGCCCCCCCCCCACCCCCACCCCCACCCCCACACCTTAAATCACTAAAATGGCCATAAGTCCCTCATTTTTCAGTAAAAATTCAAATGTGATTATAGAAAGGGCGTTACATTCCCTATCTTTCGATCTCCCTACAGCTAAATTCATTTAGCTGAATCTCATTCATTCTGAATTCATTCATCTGAATCTCCTTTAAAAAGTGTCATGACACTTTTTAAAGGAGATTCAGATGTTGAAAAATGAGCCCGAATAGTAAGTCTCGAAAATCTCGGAAACGTACAATTTTTTCAAACGTTTGAAAGCCTAACTGAATCAGCCGGTTAATGTCACACTGTAACCCTAAAAGTTGGCCCAAAAGCTCAGCTTTCCAACGGTATGATTAAAAAATTCGGGAACGAGGATTTTACACCATGGGTCCACTGTAAACAATTTTTTGATCATACCGTTGGAAACTTTTAGGGTTACAGTATGAAATTTTTCGGCTGATTCAGTTAGGGTTTCAAACAACTGTACATTTGTGAGATTTTCGAGACTTTACTATTCGGGCTCATTTTTCAACATCTGAATCTCCTTTGACAAAAAATGAGGGACTTATGGCCATTTTAGTGACTTAAGGTCGAAAACACGAAAACAATCTTAAAAGTGAAATAAGTCGGATTTTAACCGGTATAAAAAAAGTTTTATAGGACACTTTTCATCAGAAATTAGTTGTAGAAACGATCCCTCGCCGGTGGGACGACCTTAACGCTTACAGCCAGTATACATATATATCGAGGGTCTTTCAAGTCTTGTGAAGTTACGGTGTACTTAACGGTTTTCAGATTTTGTAAGAAGCAGTAGGTTGGTATATTCTTCATGATGGTCCCTTAAGTAATTAG
This sequence comes from Stenodema calcarata, assembly GCA_963920205.1. NCBI lineage: Eukaryota > Metazoa > Arthropoda > Insecta > Hemiptera > Miridae > Stenodema > Stenodema calcarata. The sequence continues at coordinate 3,219 of CAWUBA010000107.1, read as the reverse complement.
TTCTGGACGCTGTGTACGAATCAATCAGATATTTTAATATGTTGGCAACTTACGAGAATGGTGTCTGAGGAAGGCCTGCAAGTCCAGCAAATCAACTCCTTCCATCTCTCGGCCGAATCTAAATACACGCTTCCACAGTCTCCAACCGAACTAAAGGCTCCCACACTCGGAGCTGTATGATACTGTTCTAAAGACGGCATGCCACCTCGCACGCGAACCAGCCTTCCGAAGGCAACTTTGAAGGTGAGAAGATCGATTTGAAGACGCCGTTTAACGCAAGAGACCCCCAACACAGATGCGTGATGGGTGATCCGATTCGCGGTTCAGTCAGTTCTGACAAGACTTCCAAAGAAAAGAGTAATATTATAAGGTACTCCCATACATTTTTATTCAGGTCAATCGATGTTCTCTGCCCCTCTTTTTTCTTCTCGAAGTTCTCTCGAGGGGTTGCAAGGTGACTCATTGGGGTTTGGATCCGTTTTTTTCGAGCAACAAGTGCTCCTACCGTGCTAACTAGAATCCTAAATGACTCCTCCTTCAGGATATCATGTCGATCTTATCGCGTCGAGCCTTCCGCCCGTTTTGTCACGAAAGTACCCCAGTCGTTGATGAGCAGTGTATTAAATCAGATTAGTCCCGCTTGTAGCTTGAAAACACATCATTAACTAGGCCACGAGGCTGTGGGCAGAGTGACAGATGACTTGCCTCGCTATAATTTAGCTATAAGTAATGAGGCAAAATGAAGACCAAACCAACTTGACATCTTCAATCGATAATTGATAATTTATTGATAATTAAACGCCGCCAACCGCATGTTTCTATCTCATTCCATTCCACAGATATGCTCTTTCAAATGTTATTTCGAGAAAATCGTGTTTTTGACATTTTATGTCTTTACTATGGCACATAACTCAAAAAGTGTGACATTACGGTGTGACGAAGAAAGCGTTATGAAAAATTTCTAATGATTTTCACGTACAACCGATTCGTTGCTACGGAACTTTAACTCCTGCCAGCCGTCTGACGTCATACGCTCGTGCGTCATAGGCTCTGACGTATTAGTTGGTCTCCGGCCAGCCGTCTGACGTCATACGCTCGTGCGTCATAGGCTCTGACGTACTATTTGGCCTCCTGCCAGCCGTCTGACGTCATACGATCGTGCGTCATAGGCTCAGACGTATTAGTTGGCCTCCTGCCAGCCGTCTGACGTCATACGCTCGTGCGTCATAGGCTCTGACGTACTATTTGGCCTCCTGCCAGCCGTCTGACGTCATACGCTCGTGCGTCATAGGCTCTGACGTACTAGTTGGCCTCCTGCCAGCCGTCTGTCGTCATACGCTCGTGCGTCATAGGCTCTGACGTAGTGGCCCGCCGGTCGCTTGTGTTCTGACGTGATCTGAGGGAAAGGGTGAATCAAGGGAACAAATTTTTTCCGTTTCAGTTTATGTGCCAAAGCAAAGACATGAAAATGTCAAAAACTATGTAAATAGGTACCTAAGTCCAACTGTAATGTCAATTTTCTGACAATGAGTTTTCGACTATAGTTTTCATACCTTTTTACTTAAGTACTTATTGCAATTTGAGACTGATAACTAATGTTCGCAAATAAAAAGTAGGATAACTACTTTATTACATCTTATTGATCTATTTTCAAGTTCCGATTCACAGTTGAATGTATTTTATTTAGAAGGAAGTCGAAAAAAGTGAAAACGATGGAATGACGAAACCTGTCGACTACTGAGTCGAGAGATACTGTCGACTTCTAACACATGTCGGTCGACTACTATAGATGGGTGTATCTCAAACAACGGTTTATTATCTTCCTTGTGCAGATCACCCATCTGTCTATACCAGACTATATTGCAAATCGGCACCATACCATATTCTCACCGTACTCATACCATACCATACGAATAGCTTTCCTATCATACCATACTGTATTATACAAAATCATACATACAATAATATACCATACCATACTCATACCACGTCATTCAAACCGAGTGAATATTGAAATGTCATCCATTTCTGACCTATATTTAAAATTTCAAGTATCTAGCTCATCATCAAAATTTAATTTGTTTAAACAAATAGGTATTATTTAAACAATTTTACAGACAAGAAACCGAGTGAATATTGCATTGTGATCCAGTTCTGACCTATTTTTAAAATTTCAAGTCAATAGCTAGTCATCAAAATTTAATTTGTATTATTACAAAAAGGTATTATTTAAACAATTTTACAGATGAGAAACCGAGTAAATATTGCAATGTGGTCTATCCCCGACTCACGGTTAAAATTTCTAGACTGTAGTTTACCGGGAAGATTTTGAGATACGCCTTTCTTGTCTGGTATTTTGTGGCGTTTAATGCCTCCACATTGAAAAAAAGTTGTTAACTAAGTGCGAAAGGTGAATAACTAAAAATGCTTCTACCGAAAATTTCGATTATTCGAGATACGCCTTTCTTGCTTAGGTGCAGAATAGAGGTCGGTGGCTTCCGGCTCCGGTCATCAAGGCAACTCGGATTCAAGTCGAGTGCATCGCGTGTGCGTGTCCATAAGGAAGTAGGTACCTACTACTGTAGTAACACTTCTCTCGGTAAAAGAATATCTACAGTAAGTAATTCGCTCTTCGTGTAGTAATGTGGAACTGAGGATTGATAAGAAACGTCACGTGCGATTCGAACAACAGATACGGTACGTGCGTGCGCACAACAGTCATATAAACGGTAATACACACCTTTGAGCACATCCGCACGAGCCATCTAAAGGCAGATAATCTCGAATTACCGTGGAGTTCGGGCCCCGTCACTCCCGTCGTTCCGGGTTTAAACGGGGAAGACGTTTTCTGATCGATGGGGAGTTGAAACTCGTTTCCATTGACGCGAGGAGGGTTAGGTATAGTAGGGTATCTGTAAGTCGAGATATACCGTCTTCGTGGGTGGGTTTGGGTTTTGTTTGCAGACTAAAGCACGAACGGGGGTTGGCGGCCGAAACGCGAGGGTGCAAGGAGGCGGAGCTCTCACCTCTGGCGTTTGAAACCAGAATCGCCTCCGAAACCTCGTGGATCGACCTGTCACGAAAGTTTGTGTGACAACTGACGGGCTCACGGAACGTTATTTCTCTCGAATCCATGAGTACATTACAGCAACAAACAATTTATACTCGTGCACTATTGACACAGATATGAACACTATGACCTCTGCAATATGGTGGGGG
>CAWUBA010000106.1:0-58229 GCA_963920205.1 Stenodema calcarata | reverse complement strand
TTATGGATACTATTTATCCTGTTCCCCATCCTTTTAACTAGCCCCTTTCTTTTTTTCTAGTGAAAACATCAGAGGGAGCTAAATTTCAAAAATATCGGCCCCTAATTTTTAGAGTTCACTAGAGTTTCTGATGAAAAAATATTTTTAAAAAAGTCGCCGACTACCGTGAAAAGGTTATGATGTTTTGTGATAAAAAAAAGTTTTAACAGGGATTTAAGTCGCTTAATGGAAAAAGTCACTGGTTCTGATGTTTTTGTGATAAAAAATATGTTCTGATGTTTTTGTGGTAAAAAGTTTTATCAGAGATTTAAGTAGGTGCGCCAGGATCGGCTTTTCTATACTACTTACGTATCTTGAAACGTAAACCAACAAATTTTGAGGGGGGGTTAAACAATTTTTTTCTTTGGGCGATTCCAATGGTTCATTATCGAAGATAATAAACCAAAAACTCTGCAAATTCTTGACACAACGGTTCATTATCTTCTTTGTACAGATCACCCTTCTGTCTAGATCACTAGGTCTAAATGTCTAGATCCTAAATGTTAGATTAATTATTATTATCAATTATCACTAATTATTAACAATTTTGTCAAGTACCTAGTGAAAATTATTATAATTTATTGTTAGGTATTAATAATTTGTATTTATTATTAATAATAATTATTATTAATTATGATTAATTAATACGATATAATTCTGGGTTTTTAATACTACGTCGGTAATAAAGTTTCTATAAAAGAATTACCTACCAACAAACATTCGAAATTACCTTCATTTCCGTAGCACGAAACGCACCTAAGAACAACAAACTCGACATCACTTAACCCATATGATGTTCCAAAGAGCTTGTTAGTATGAAAATGGACCTGTATTTCAACAGTTTGATTCACGATCCTGTAGTGAGGCACAATCTTTGAGCCGTCATTGTGAACGAACGGCTGGTTGTACAAAGCTGCGGATGGTCTTAAAAAATTCTACGGAACAAACTCTATCTAAATATGAAATAAAAAACATACGTTCTATATGAATTTTTCGAGATATGAGATTTTCAAATTTTCAAAATTCGTTTTGAACCCCTTCCCTTGACCTAGGGTTATGAAAAGTTTCGAGGACCATTGTGGGGTTGGTCGAAACCCATAAAAAAAATTTCGTAATTTTAACTCAACGCTAACTGGGCAAAGTGGCGCGGACGGCGTACGGCGTCCGCGCCACTTTGCCCAGTTAGCGTTGAGTTAAAATTACGAAATTTTTTTTATGGGTTTCGACCAACCCACAATGGTCCTCGAAACTTTTCATAACCCTAGGTCAAGGGGAAGGGGTTCAAAACGAATTTTGAAATTTTGAAAATTTCATATCTCGAAAAATTCATATAGAACGGTATGTTTTTTATTTCATATTTAGATAGAGTTTGTTCCGTAGAATTTTTTAAGACCATCCGCAGCTGTGTACGACCAGCCGTTCATTCACAATGACGGCTCAAAGATTGTGCCTCACAACACGATCGTGACTCAAACTGTTGAAATACAGGTCCATTTTCATACTAACAAGCTCTTTGGAACATCATATGGGTTAAGTGATGTCGAGTTTGTTGTTCTGAGGTGCGTTTCGTGCTACGGAAATGAAGGTAATTTCGAATGTTTGTTGGTAGGTAATTCTTTTATAGAAACTGTATTACCGACGTAGTATTAAAAACCCCAGAATTATATAGTATTAATTAATAATAATTAATAATAATTATTATAAATAATAAATACAAATTATTAATACCCCACAATAAATTATAATAATTTTCACTAGGTAGGTACTTGATAAAATTGTTAATAATTAGTGATAATTGATAATAATAATTAATCTAACATTTAGGATATAGACATTCAGACCTAGTGATCTAGACAGAAGGGTGATCTGTACAAAGAAGATAATGAACCGTTGTGTCAAGAATTTGCAGAGTTTTTTTATTCGATTTTCTGAATCTACGTATCTTGAAACGTAAACCAACAAATTTTGAGGGGGGTTAAAATTTTTTTTTCTTTGGGCGATTCCAATGGTTCATTATCGAAGATAATAAACCAAAATTCATACCTCGAAAAAATCAGATGGGACGGTATAGTTCTCAGTTCACATTTAGATAGAGTTTGTTTTTTGGAAATTTTCAATACCATCCGCAGCTTTGTACGACCAGCCGTTCGTTCACAATGAGCGCTCGAAGTTGGGGCAGATAAAAAATTGTCAACATGAGGGTGAATCATGCGGCAGCCTGTTGGGTCCATTTTCAAACTAGCTCAGCTGATTCAAACAACACATGGTTTTCAAATATCGAGTTAATATATAATAATAATTATTAATAATGAAGCATTAAAATTATTAATAACCAACAACAAAATTTGTTTTTTATGTTTATATATATATATTTGTTTTCATACGAGTATTTAATATAACCAAACACTAATAATTTACACTACTAGATAATAAGTAATAATAAATAATGATAATGTTCATAATGGCCCAGCTGATTCAAACTGGACATGGTTCTCAGGTATCGAATTAATTAATGATAATCAATAATATCAATGAATAATAATTGTATTATTAACTAACAATACCTAATTGACAATAATTAGTCATAATTTACACTAATTGATAATAATGATTATAATTAATGGCAGTTCTTTACAATAATTAATCTATCATTCAGTGATGTAGACAGAAGGGTGATCTACACAAAGACGATAATAAAACTTTGTGTCAAAAATTTTCAGAGTTTTTGTATGGAGGTTCTGTCTAGATTGTCATCTTCAAGTGATGGCAGAGGGAATGGAGGGAGAATTATAAAAATTGGCCTAAAGTTCCACCGTTTGACTCTCATGTTCACGAATTTTTCCTGGGGTTTTTTTTTCGAACCCTCAAGGTTCTCTTTCCGTCCCTCGAGAAAATCACATGGTTCGACCGAGTAGTAGAACCAAAGGGGTTACCTACTACAGATCTGTAAGCCGACTTCGCAGCGGACATTGCAACACGATCAGCTTCCAATTCTCAGTCGGGAATACCGACTCTCCCCTCTGCCGAAATTGCTACGGATCAGATGAAACACCTCATCATTGTAGCACAGTACACCTACGCTACAAGAACTCCATCGCTATATTCCCAGCCTATTTAATTTGGACGCTATCCTAGACACACATAATATAGAGATATATGGAATTTTATATAAATTCATAGAAAAAGCTAATATTTTGATTTGATCAACCAAGTTATTATTTTTAATTTTAAACCATACTACCAAAATCCAATGAGAATAGAATTACTCATGTAATTGATTTATTTCAATAGCTGATTTAGATTTAGACTAGAGCACATGTCATATTACTGCTGTAAAAACTTGTACCTATTTGAAGGCAATAAAATTATTTAAAAAAGCCTTAATGTAAACGAAAAAAACAAACAATTTTTACAACGCTCCCGATGGTTTCAACAACTTTCTGAATCAAAACGAATAGATTTTTTTGAAAGGGTTTAAGTCCACAAAAACGCCATTTTAGTTTTTTTTTTTTTCATTTTCCAGTTCTACAACCTTAGGTGCATCGTTTGCAATTAAAAGGACATGCGAACGCGGTCTCTAACTTGGTTGAAATCTCTCTTGAAAATCCTGGTTTCTTTTAAAAAGTCCGGACCCCCTTTAAAAGCCCCTTTAAAAGAAAAGTGGAACTGCACTCTGTCGATTCTTCAGAATTTATCAAGGATTTTGGACGTACATGGTGGTCCCTGCACTACAAAAATGTCGTCGGCTCGAGTGTAACAGCTGGGAAACCAAAGAAGGATCGAATATTATTTTCCGTGTCAAAGTTCTTCCGGTTTGAGTTTCTCGCTAATCATCCTGGAATGGTCGAGGCCTTCCCCATTCTTGGAGGACAAACGAAACACACGTTCTTCATGAAGAAAACTGGTAGCGTGGCGCTACCCAACACCCCAGCTTACCCCAGCGGAAAAGTCCCGATCAATATAACAAGATTGATCAAATAATGTTCCCCGCCCCGTTGCATCGGTTCTCCTTGCAGCCGAAGAAGAGAAAAGGCGAAAATACCTGCCGGCTTGTCAAGAGCGCCACTGCTCATTTACTCCGCTGGTCTGCACAGTGGATGGAATGATGGGGCCACAGATGACACGATTTGTCGATGTCCTTGGTGAAAGGTTAGCGGACAAGTGGACTCGGCATCAAGGGATTGTCAAGGGGTGGCTAAGGGCACGATTGTCCTTTGCCATAATCCGGGCAGGATCCATGTGTGTCAGAGGAGTCCGGCAAAGGTGGCGGAGCGCGGAGGACCTGCTGGGCTTTGCGGATGGAGCAGCACTTGCCCTAGGCCTCGAGAGTCGTTGAACCGCATAGTCGTTTTCAAAGAAGAAGAAGATTTGAAGCGGAAGACAGACCTGGTGATGAAGGGTATCCTCTCCGTGAACCAGCCCTCTTTGTTTTTGTTGGAAATTTTTATTCATATTTTCAATAAACTCGATTCAACTCGAAAAAAAAACAAAAAAAAAAAAACAAAACAAGCTTTGGTAAAAAAGATAGTTTAAATGTATTTTCAGTGTTGTGTTTCTTCAAACGTTTCAAAAATAAACAGTTCTGAGTTTTTTTCAATTTCATAGCAACTGTGTTCCTTAATTTCACAAATTCCCGGGTTGCCAAAGCTAAGTGGAGTAATTTATCATGATTTCCGAACAGCAGCAATTCAAAAAAGTGAGGTAGTACCCGACTTTTTTTTAAAAAGGGTGTAAGTCTATGAGATAGATCTGCGAATTTGGACCCTTAGGTGGGGGTATAAAAATATGCGAAACATGTCGAATTGATTGCTGTAGCAGGGAAAAATGAGTTTTTACCACAATTTTATCAAGAACAGCATACAAGAAGTTTTTTTGACTTCCCAAAAGTTTGGTAGCAAGGACTTACACCCTTTAAAAAAATTTATTCACATATACTCGAACTGGTACATAATAAAATACGCCGAGATATGCCGTTTTGAAAAATGTCACGCCTACTTTGTACCCCTTCCTTGATTGATTTAGGGTTATGGAATGTGCAAAGAATCATCCTCGGATCGGTTTTTTGTTCATATCAATTTTCTGATCCACCAATTTCCGAGGGTGTGAGGGGTAGTATTCCTCTTTCTTGGTCGTTAAAATAGTTCATTATTAAAAGTATTGACCGAGAAGGAAGGAAGGATCTATTCTTCAGATTTAAATGAATTGGGATGGCCCCCAAAATCGCTCCAGACGAATTTCATCAAAATGTTGTGAGAATAGGCGGTTGGTCAATACACTGGAATTTTACTGAGGTGTAGTTTTATAAATTTCAAACAGCACGGTTCCTGAAATAGGTATGTGAAAAGCAGTGACAAATGTGAAATGTGAATTCAAAAATGAGCGAAATTACAAAGCAAAAAACGAAACAGGTAATTTTTCGCCAAATTGGCAAACTGAATTGTGAAAATGGTGGTGCACAAAATTCGAAATCCCTTGCATTCAACCTGAACAACTCGTATCCACTTTGATACACCATTCACAAGACACGAATTGTTCTTGGAATTTACTTCCAGATTTTGATCTAGGAGGGCCAGAAGTACAGTTTGTATTGCCCACAGATCTGTACTCTGCTAATTTCTGGTGAAACGCTAAATCCAGACGAAAAACCAAGCTGCTAGTTTTGGAATCCGTATGAATGAAAAAGAGGCGGGAATAGTGTTTGTTAAGGGTGATTCAAATAACCTGTTTTTTTTGGTACCCAGGGATATCTTCAGATTTGAATTCTACAGTTCAATAAAAAGAAACATATGCACATATGCGTAAACAAATTGGATAATTACAGTTATTTTCAAAAAAATTACAATTATTTTCAAGGAAATTACAAGATTTTAGGCTCAACTGTTAAACTTAAAAATGATTCCTCATTGGATGTTCCATGCTCAGATACCAAATGAATCAATAACATTCTGAGTATTGGCGTTTCAATTTGGAATTGAATGGTATTGAACCCAAGATACGCGTGTACAATACAATATGTAGCATCCAGGGGCGGGGAAATTATCGATAACACATAGTGGATCTCAAAGGAGGAATATATTTCCATGAATACGGCTATCTATACCTGGAAGGAAGACTGGACGAAGACTGGACGGCAGCGCTATCAACGCTCATATAGCTATGATCCGCTAACACTGATCAGAGTACTCGTGAATGGGTCTCTTTTAAGCGTACCTTCTTATTTGCCCCCCACCCTTGGCACAAACACCCAGGAGTCTGGTCTGGTTGTTTTTCAAAAAGGATATCAAACTAATCTGTATGTACATATCTGTACCAGTCGATCCTGTTGAACAAATAGTGTTTACGAGGGAGACTTGAGACGACATGTCTATAGGCAGTTGGAATTGCTACTATGAATTGTTAACTAAAAATATACCGACTCGATTCATTTCAATCTGTTTGTCGAGCGTCGCCTTTATTTCAGAAAATGTCCCTTATTCTCTCTATTTGTGGCTTGTGGACTCCCTTTACATTGAATCAATCCATATCAACTCGGGACGAGACAAATAAACATTGAAAAATCATGTGGTCAAGAAAAACGGTGGACAATATGCGCGAAAAAATCACTACGCACTGACTGACATCCTCGAATGGATGAATTGTATAACGTATGAAAGGGCTATTCTTTCACCGTATAAGTGCGTTTGGATTATATATTCAAGGGGTCATCTTGCCTGGTTTTATAGAACATGCTCGTGTTTTCTGGATATTTGGATTGTCTTGTCCCGACTTGTGCGCCGCTATATCCTTACCGTCATGATTAAAAACAGTCATGCAGCTATAAAAGTGAATTTTCGAAGAAACAACTGGTTTTATGTAGAACGTCACTGGTTTTATAACAAATTTTGTCTCGGGTTTTTGCTGTATAACACTCATGTTATAGATTTTTCAACGCCGAACACGATGGTAAAGTCAGAATTGGGAAATCTCATTCCGTCATCAAATTTTTTGTGTCTTTTGGATGTGAATTCAGGATAGTCTGGAACGAAATATGGTATGCAAATTTTTCGGGAATTCGAGTTTTTAAAATTTTGGAACTAGAAAAATTCTCTAAAATGCTGCTGTTGGCTTCCGGAAGTAAGAGCAATAAGAAAAATCCACAGTCATGCAGCATGGCTATAAGAGCAAATTTTCGAAGAAATAACTGGTTTTATGTAAAACGTCCCCATTGAAGAACATGATGTCCATGAAGAACTTTCCAAGTATCTACCACGTTTCCTCATCTTCAAAGAGCTCGAGTTTTAGAACGGAATAAGGTACCGCAATTATGATTTCACCGTTAAAAAAACCCATTAAAATGAAGTGTCGCTTGTCAGACTGTTTCATTTTGGGAAGTTATAGGTAATCCCCCCCCCCCCCCCCTCAAAAAAAAACTCTCCCAACCTCCTTATAGATTTCTCAACGATGAACACGATGAATTGCGATATGAATTGCGTCAGAGTTGCGATATCTCTTCCCGTTATTAGAGTAGAGCAGACTAACGATGAAGAACATCTAAGTATCAACCACGTTTCTTCATCTTCAAAGTGCTCCAGTCTGAGAACGGAGTAAGATATAGAAATTCTGACTTCAACTTCGCATTCACCGTTAAAAAATCTTTCATTTCGGGAATTTATGGGTGATCCCTCCCTTCCCTAAAACTCCCTAAGCCCCCTTAGCTTATAGATTTTTTGAAAGATGAACACGATGGTGAAGTCAGAATTGCGATATCTTATTTCGTCCTCAAACTGGAGCACTTTGAAGGGGAGGCTTAAGATTCCGCCCAGTGGGGCAATTAAAGGATCAGAGCAGCTTAATGAAACCTTAAGATTCCGCCCCTCCCCGAGAACATCTCCCCTGTGCACGGAAAACGAAGTTAGTAAAATATGGAAATCATATTTAGCAATTTATTAACGAAATTTGTCAACAAAGCTTACGGGTTCAAACATTAATTTCGTCCACTTGATCTATACGTCCAACTAATCAATATGGTACTAATCAGTTGATTAGGGGATGTTTTTATTCCGCAACCCCGTCCACTTGATCTATATGTCCAACTAATCTATATGGTACTAATCAGTTGATTAGGGGAGGTTTTTATTCCGCAACCCCGTCCACTTGATCTATATGTCCAACTAATCTATAATATAGATACAATCTATAATATAATATATATAATCTATAGTATAATACCATATTATGGTACTAATCAGTTGATTGGAGGATGTTTTTATTCCGCAACCCCGTCCACTTGATCTATATGTCCAACTAATCTATATGGTACTAATCAGTTGATTAGGGGAGGTTTTTATTCCGCAACCCCGTCGATGAGGGATCAGCTAGCTTTCTTCGTGCATTGTACAAGCAGGTTGAAAACGCAGTTAGTAAAATATGGAAATAATATTTAGCAATTTATTAACGAAATTTGTCAACAAAGATTACGGGTTCAAACATTAATTCCGTCCAACTTTATATTTACGGATTAATTTCGTCCAACAGTTTCAGCGTAAAACGACGATACATTGGTAACTAGCTCGGCTCTCGAGATTTGTTGAGCAACATACAATTGGATTTGGTTTTGAAGAGCCGTTTTTCGAGCTATAGTTCGGGGATCGTGGAATCTATGGCTGGCGTGCCTGCTGTTCAGTTTTATGTAGACTTCATTTTGGAACTTCAACAACGTATCCGTGAAAGTGTAGATATCTGGATGGCTTTTGCTGAAACTGTCACCTAGGTGTCGGTTGGATGACTCACAGCAGTTTGGTGTTTTATTCACAACAGCACTAAGCTCTGCCCATAGATTTGGTGGATATGCCGAGGTATTGATGTAGTTTTTCCTCAAATAGTTTATAAACTTTGTGACTCCCGCTGACGCTTGCGGTTTTTCTTTTAACAAATCCTCAAAAGCTAGAGGTACTTCTGATGGGGGCAGAAATATAAGACCAAAAAAGTTATTATTAGACGAATTATTAGCCATCGCACTGCCGTAATACTTAAACACATCACCATGCAATACCCGAGCCGCAACATGGGAGGTAAACAAACACGGAGGTGCGGAATCGTAAGGTTCGGGTTCACCTGGCCACTGATAGACCGGGCGGAGTCTTAAGGTTACTCTAAGCCGATGGGATTAGTGAGGCGCTCAAATCCGTCGAGCTACTGACAACACGGGGCGGAATCTTAAGGCTCCACTTTAAAGATGATGAAACGTGGTTGATACTTGGAAAGTTCTCCATGGACATCATGTTCTTCAGTGGAGAAATTTTACATAAAACCAGTTATTTCTTCGAAAATTTGCTCTTATAGCCATGCTGCATGACTGTGGATTTTTGGTTTATTATCTTCGATAATGAACCATTGGAATCGCCCAAAGAAAAAAATTTTTTAACCCCCCCTCAAAATTTGTTGGTTTACGTTTCAAGATACGTAGATTCAGAAAATCGAATAAAAAAAAATCCGTCCGTCCGCCGTACGCCGTCCGCCGTCCGCGCCACTTTGCCCAGTTAGCGTTGAGTTAAAATTACGAAATTTTTTTTATGGGTTTCGACCAACCCCACAATGGTCCTCGAAACTTTTCATAACCCTAGGTCAAGGGGAAGGGGTTCAAAACGAATTTTGAAATTTTGAAAATTTCATATCTCGAAAAATTCATATGGAACGGTATGTTTTTTATTTCATATTTCGATAGAGTTTGTTCCGTAGAATTTTTTAAGACCATCCGCAGCTGTGTACGACCAGCCGTTCGTTCACAATGACGGCTCAAAGATTGTGCCTCACAACCCGATCGTGAATCAAACTGTTGAAATACAGGTCCATTTTCATACTAACAAGCTCTTTGGAACATCATATGGCTTAAGTGATGTCGAGTTTGTTGTTCTGAGGTGCGTTTCGTTCTACGGAAATGAAGGTAATTTCGAATGTTTGTTGGTAGGTACTTCTTGTATAGAAAAATTATTACCGACGTAGTATTAAAAACCCCAGAATTATATCGTATTAATTAATCATAATTAATAATAATTATTATTAATAATAAATACAAATTATTAATACCTAACAATAAATTATAATAATTTTCACTAGGTACTTGATAAAATTGTTAATAATTAGTGATAATTGATAATAATTTTCACTAGACTTGATAAAATTGATAATAATAATTAATCTAACATTTAGGATCTAGACATTTAGACCTAGTGATCTAGACAGAAGGGTGATCTGTACAAAGAAGATAATGAACCGTTGTGTCAAGAATTTGCAGAGTTTTTTTTTATTGCTCTTACTTCTGGAAGGTTGTGGACCCCTCTCAAATTTTCAATTCGAATTTTGTGTTGGAATACGCTCTCGTATTTGGGTGTCTGTGGATCCTAGAATGACGTCGCTTATAAGCAACCGATTTTTATTAAAAAGTTGGGCGCCGCGGGTCAGTTCCTGGATGATGCCATATGGATTTCATCAGCTACACATAGGCACTTTGGTCTGCTTATGTGAAAACGTGATTTTTTTGTAATGCCCATACTTGCTATTACATTACTCCGATTTTGAACATTCTAAAATTTAAAAAATCGACTACTATTATCTAAGGCTGGGTCTCCACGTCTTATCCACGTTTCCAAGACTTGGAATCAACCACGTTACTTAGATCAACCACGTTTCTTCATCTTCAAAGTGCTCAAAGTTTGAGAAAGGAATAAGATATCGCCATTCTGACTGCACCATCATATTCAGCGTTAAAACAACCTTTACAATGAAGTGTCACTAGTAAAACTGTTCAACTTTGGGAATTTATGGGTGACTCCTCCCTCCCCCCTTAAACATCGACCCCCCCCCCCCCCGTGGAGTGGTTCGATTCTGCCCTTCTACGAACTTCGCCTTTTGATCCCCTGGACGGATTTTCTTGGTGTATTTTGACAATGGATTCAGGATGGTCTGAAACGGATTTTGGTAGGTATAAAAATGTTTCGGAAATTGAGTTTTAAAACTTTTGGACCTAGAATTAATTTTCTTCAAAAATTCGGTAAATGTCCCTTTTAATGAGACAAAGAAAGAAGGTGATTTCCTGTTTACACTTCGTGGTAGCAATAGTTATGTACGAGGTGAAACAAATGTGCCAATGATGACCTTGTGACTGATTTAAATCAATCGTGACGCAGAATAATATATTAGGTATAATTTATTCCAGGTAACTGGTTTTGATTGTGTGAAAGATCTAGAAGTGATTCGAATCAGGGACTAAAAGCGCAGACAGCGCTTTCTTTGGTTTTTGAAAAAGAAGATACTGAAATATTTCGAATTAGGAACGGATATACTTTTTCAGGAAAGCATAAGATATCGAAAAAATATTTCTGTAGAGCGGAAGTGTGTTCACGAAAGAATCGAATCAGTTATTCATCCGTTTATTAATACCAGAGTTGGCTGATTTTTAGCGCTTTTGATTCGCGTCTTGCGTTTTAGACCTAACTGAAAAAAAAACTTTTTCCGTGTCCGCGAATCCTAGTTATTCGCAAACTATACAAAAGTGGTTAGAGTTTCTGAGTGTTTGCAAGTTTGATATTTTAAAATGAACTTCAATTGATTAAATTTGGGCCAGTAATTATAATATTTCCAATCCTACGTTGATCAATTATTATAACAAATTTGGCTGAGAGAAAAAGGGCGTGAAACATACAGAAAATGATTGGTTATTTGGGAGAGACAAATGAATATGATTGACGTAACCAACCATTTGTAGAACTACCAACTGAAATGTGTTAAATATTTACCGGAAACCCCAATGGGCAACCTGGTTTATTCAGTTCGTTTACCTGGAATATCTTAGTGAAAATTATTCTGACGATTGGTAATCGTTTTATGGGAGACTTTGTAAAATTTTCTGTCAAAAATCAGCGCACCGGTATTTCCAAGGTTGCTGGACAGTGAGCACGAATTTGACCAAAAACTTGGTATTTTTTGACACACTAGGACTGCTGATTTCAACCGCAGTACATCGTTTTCGTTCAAATAACTCCACACCTTTAATGTTGAATCGTGACACGTGCTTAGAGGAAGTGATGACTCTTCGATAAAAAGAAGCGCGTTGCCCCTGATCGGCTTCTAAAGAAAAACTCAAACGAAAAGCCCAAGAACTGCAAACGGAGGGCGCGAGGCTCGCAACTGATCGGTCAGTAGATCTGCTGACGAGGCCTGATCGAATTCTGGCGTGTCCCCTTCCAATCCAGGTGAAACCGATTGGTTCGGATCAGAATCTTATGTGTGGCGGCCGATTTTATTAAGGCCGTATTTTGCTCAACGAAGATCTCCCATCCGGAACTCTTACGAAAATCGACGAATCGGCCCCATTGCAATTAACACTCGTAATATAAACATTTTTCAAATTCTTTCGATTTAAACCGTAAACTCACTGAAGTTTTTTCGATGCTGAAACTTAACAAGATGCAAGGTAAGTAAGTAACAGTAACGGTAACAGTAAGTTGGAAGCATTGGTAATGAAGATATGATTGCTTATTTCCGCAGGCCCTGGGTAAGGGGGGGGGGATAAATAGGATGAATTGAACCCACAAAAGTCTTGGACCTTTTTTGCCTCTATCCTCCGGTTGAGAGAGTTCGCATTAGACATGAAAGACGCGTGAGAAACATTTGATTGGTCGAAAATTCCCATCAGCATCATTCTTTATACCATTTTAAATAAATTATTATATTGAGCGGCTTGAGGTCAGGTGCTTGATGAAAGACTCAATGCTCTAGAAGATGAAAGGCAAAAAAAAATAATGATAACACGTATGACATCAGTGTATGGAAATTCATAACTATCAAGCCTATTCGGTTCGAAGCCACTTGGAACAACCTAAAAAGAAGAAAGTGGGTGCCAATTGAGGGATTGAATGATTTAAACAAACATAACTAGAACAAGGACACTTTTGCTCTCTTCGTTCTACATCGGATTTTAAAACCTAGAAATATATACAATCGATTCGCTGACGATGGGAGTTTCAACAGGAAGGTATTGTTGACCCCATCGCAATGAGATATTGCAAGTAGCTACGAGCACACAGCCCACCGTGCACACGATTTTCGAAATCCCAATGTTTCTGTGATTGTCTCGTACAGCACGGTTCTTGAGAGCTGAGGAATCTTTGCGGAAATTTCATCCACATTCAATCTGCGATCTCCATTGACAATTTCTTCGATTTTCTGCACCAACTTGTCTGTCAAAATTGAAGGTCTTCCACTCCTTTGATGATCAAGAACAGAAGTTCTCTCTCCCTTACATTCACGGTACTACTTGTAAACATTAGTTCTGTTCACAAAACACCTTCGCCATAAACGTTTTTGATGCGCGAAAAAATTTCGGGAGGAATTTTTCCTTCCTCAACGAGGAATCGGATAGCGGCGCGCACCTCGAACTTGGCGGGATTTTGAATCAACATGGTTCACAGAAACGCTCACCAACACCGGAGTTTTCGTTTGGTCTACCCCTCGATTTCTTCAGGAGATCCCTTAATACGCAGTGCAGCCAATTTAGGAAGAAAATATTTCCCCGACCCGTGAGAACACCAGTACTCTTAATTTCTGAACCACCCTCGTACAACTCGCTATTGCCTGCTAATCAAAATAACCATTTGCATCTTGCGATTCAGACATCAGCAAATACAAAGTAATAACTATCTTGTCGTTTACCGCACTCCATATATGTCTGTCAGTAATAAACTCCTTGTAATATCATAATCTCAATTTTTCAATCGGTATGCATACCTAGTAGGTATTACATTCCTTTCAGGAAAAATTGAGATTATGAGATGGGATATTATGCCATTGTACCTTTCACGAATCCCTGAAACGAGCGTTTACACTCCATAATTACTGGGCTGAATTTGATGTAAGTTTAAGGAACCATGCAGGCTTGGTTCCTGATGGTTGAGATGATGATGATAACAACGATTATGAAATGACATGAATCTTCGTATTGTCCACGTCCCGATCCTATTCGGCCGATTGAGATCTCATTACGTGAGGTCCCGTGGGTTGGGTCACATATCATATCATCATCATCATCAGCACGAGTGTATACATTTGACCCGGGATACGCCTAACAATTAAATGCCCACCCTCTTGACAGAATTTTTTAGTCATGATTGACAGTGCTTGGAAGTCGCATTACAGTGAGCGACTAATTCAACTAATTCCCCCTCACGAGGTAATCAAATAAAGGCATCGCACTTCATCCAGTAGGCTCGTGACCCCACGAGACTCAAAGCCTGCCTTGACCTCAGCGTTTATAGGAAAAATCTGCCAGACAATATTCAATTGAAGAGGGATGGTAATGGGAGTCCTGATGGAAACTAATCTTATCGGAGAAGCTTTGACAGATAGCGAAGGGAGAAAGCGTCTGTTGTCTGCTACAGTGTTAAAAGTCGTGGCTATATCAAATGCGGGCTTGTAGGGAATCCCAAGGATGGTATCCGTAGTTACTCGTGACCAACCTGTTCCGAACATCGCAATCACATCAGAGTTTCTCAGAATTGGGTCGTATTACTGACTCTATTCAGAACTCTGAGTGGCCTTCAATGCAATGCAAACTGTGGTCTTATCAAACAATTATATGGGACTAGGGGTTCATTAATGTGATTACCAATAATTCATTCATATTAATTTGAAATGTGCGCTGTATGTTCGTTCTCCCTAGTTTGAGCTACAAGCAGATCTACTCGAATATTGAACTATGTATTTTCGGGATTTTAGTCGAATCAGCTGTCCCGTCTGGTTGTGCGTAAACCATAACAATCGAAAAACAAGATATAACCATACCATATTAAGGTTCATTTCATGTTCATGGATGGTGATGGCGGTAGTTTAATGCGGTAGTATAATGGTCAGTACCAATATCCTCAGAAAATCACATGTTTGATGATAACCGATTATTTAAACGTTTATCACATTACGTATGCGCAGAAAACTGGCCGATCGGAAACTCAATTAAGTCCAGTCTATGGGAAACAGGCGTTTGAACCTTCCTCGTTCAAGCATGTGCAGAGGATTCCGCTTTTCCGATTAAAATGGAAATTGGGCAATTTGGGAAAATGGGAATTGGTTGAACATCCGTACTAGACTAATATAAATTTCATCAAAACCGGTTGATACTGAAGCTCAGTACGTTAGATGATTTTGTAGACTGATAGACCGAAACGAGACGGACTGATGTAGACCGAAACGTTGATGAACGGACGGCGAATTTTTAAAACTTCTACGAAGCTTCCTTACTTTGGTGGTGAGTTATAAACCTCTGATTTGATATCATAGTTGAAGCAATAGATTAATTAGAGAATAAATTTGTCAACTAATAATAAAGAGTAATGACGAGTACTAATTAGGTTTCAAATTCAACTCTATGTTAAGAGTGATTGGTAGCAATATTATTCTGAGGGTGCGGAAGTCTTTCCTGAAATGTCACTGATAATAAAGTTTTAAAAATCATTGGTGATTGTATCAACATACATATTTTAAAGAAAATATACCTGGTGTGAACCGTATTTCGTAGTTTAGTCCGTGCCCATATTATCCTTATATCATGACTCCTTGGCATCATGAAAACAACTAATGCAGGAGACTCCGAAATTGGTGATGTGCTTTTCCCCCATCTGAACCACCTGTGATGTGCATTTCCCTTTAACAGTCATACTTAGAATAAATTTCTCTTTACTAGTCCCTGATTACAAGGAGATATACGTCAATTCATATTCCAGTTTCGACTCCACAAAGTGAGACCTTGATAATGGAAGATTTTGGTTGATTTCCTACCGGTTTTTGGTTTATTATCTTCGATTATGAACCATTGGAATTGCTCAAGAAAATAAAATTACCCCACCCCCCACAACATTTGAGGGTTTTCGTTTCAAGGTACGTAGATTCAGAAAATACCTATTCTTTTTTTTAGAAAATAGAAAATATAATTTTTTTTCTTGGGCGATTCCAAATGTAGATCGAAGATAATAAAGCTAAATCCGTTTGACCGCTGTATGCCTTCCGTGGCACATTGCCCAGTTAACGTTGTACCAAAATTTCGAAATTTAGTTTACGGGTTCCAACCAGCCCCACAATGATCCTTGGAACTTGGCTCATAACCCTAGGTCAAGGGAAAGGGGTTTAAAATTTTGAAAGATTTATATCTCGAAAAATTCAGATAAAATGGTTTTTATTTCACATTTAAAAAGTGTTTAATTTTATCTTCAGAAATTTTTAACCCATCCGGAGGTTGGCACGACCAGCCAAGCGCAGTTAGGCTCAAAGGTGGAGAAGATCGAAAGTCGTGAGAGTGCGGCAGCCTGACCGGTCAATGTTTATGCCGCCCAGCTGATTCGAACAGCACATGATTTTTAGATATCGAGTTGATTAATAATCATTGATAATAATAATTAATAGGAATAATTCATAGAAAATAATTCTAATTATTATAAATTATGATGATAAATAATGACCAATAAAAACTAATAATAATTGATCTACCTATTGGTGATCTAGACAGAAGGGTGATCTGCACTAAGAAGATAATAAACCGTTGTGTCTAGAAGAAGAAGAGTTTTTTCTACTGATCCTGCTCAGGAGTGGGAACTCAGACGTCTAGCCTTTAGTATTGCTAGCATTCTATTTTTGGCCTTTAGAATCCTGCGTCAGTGTGTCCTTGATGAATGATCCGGCATCGTTCATACTCTCGAGCAATCATGTATGAATTTTCTATCTTAGTTCAGGAGCCATGTACGAAAAATCGGGTGAGCTGGAATCAATTCCAAAGTTATTGAAACTTTAAGGGATTTTTCGAGGATGGTAGAGGGTATGTTTGCTGAGTTCCAAATACGAGGACCTTGAGTTCTTTTTATTAAGGGGAAAACCTTTTTTAGGCCTGTTATTGGTTTTTTCTCATACCTTCTAAACCATGTATGTATTAGTACGTATTAGTACACGCGTTATGTATCCCCCTCACGTCCCTCCACAATACCTTTCTTCTTCCCCCCCTCCCATTACTCCCTCCAATGCTTTGAAGTACCCTCAACATTTGGATAATATTTGATATCCAAAACATATATTTGACCTGCCTATCTCCATAATAGAAGACTTGACTGCGTTGATAGTCATCAAAATTAATTATTGCACGCAAATATGTGTAACTGAATTCGGGGTTCGGGGTGTAGTTTTTATGGAGTTATAATTCCTATTCAAGTTATAATTCCAATACGTCCATAGATATGTGTGTAAATATAATTTTACTATACTTTTGAGAAATTTTACCTTTTTTTGACCGCTTGTATCTTTGCTATCACTGTACCAACATTGTTTTTGACACCAATGGATCTTAAAGGAATTCTAATGGTCTTCCACGTGGTTTTTTTGCTCAATCACATGGTTTAGAAAATATAAGCGAAAAACCAATCCCGAAAGCAGCCCGAAAAACTCTGCAAATTCTTGACACAACGGTTTATTATCTTCTTCGTGCAGATCGCCCTTCTGTCTAGATCACTAAATGGAAGATGATGAATTATAATTAATTGTTACCCAATAATTATTATGAAGTAGTGGTGTAAATTATTATTGATGTTGAGGGATGTCGAGGGTCGGTCAAATGAAACCTTCTTTCTGCAGCACGAAACGTACCTCAGAACAAAAAAATCTACATCACAAAAACCATGCGATGTTTAGATAGAATGTTTAAATGTTTAAATATGAATGTTTAATAGGATGTTGAATAGGATGTTTAAATAGAACGTATGAAAAACAACAAAGCCGAAACACAACAAAGCGGAAACATAACAATGCCGGAACACGAGAAAACGAAAACTGCGATATAACATCAAAATACCGTAATTAAAAACTCACACGTGTATAATAACCCACAAAAATGTGATGTGAAGAAGTATTGAAATTTAGAATACAGGAAAATCATTAAAAAAGGCAAAAAAGGGGCCAAACGCAATCTACTTGGAAAAAAAATAACCTACCTACACTTCGGACAAACAAAGAGATGCCCAACTGCACAAAATAAAATATAAATAAATGAATTGCATAGAAGAAAAAGAATAGGATAGTAAAAGGGAGTAGGAAACATTATGAAAAAATTCAACTCACTGGTTGTTGTGATGTGGAATACGGGAATACAGAGCAATTCGCATAGTTACACTTGAACTCGAACACTTCACTTGTCACACAGGTAACGGTGGCAAGGCTTTTTATAAGTAAACAACTGACGATCTAATCCCCAACATGAATTGATCCGTTTTCGGGCCCGTCATTTCATTGAAAATTGGCTCTTACAGCCATGCCGCAATAGAAAAAAAAAATTAAAATTAAAATTCCCTCGTCAACACCTTTCATTTGAACCCATAGATTATAATCCGTGCACACTAAAAGTATCTCAGAACGGGGAACTTGATGGGACAAAACAATGTGCGGTTTGAATCAGCTGTTTGAATCGGACAGATTTCTTTTTTAATAATCCCTCGAGTAGTCGCTGGCCACAGCAGGACGCCAGTACGCGCGCGTGAGGTTTCTCTCACATGTGATTTCCGTGTAAGCACTACCCAGTTTTTGAAGTCTTGTTGAAAATAATTGTCTGTTCATTCATCATTCTCTTCTCTCATCTTTTCAATAAACTTTTACAATCCAACTTTTAAACCTTAGGGGTTTGAACCACTTTTTTTTTTAATTTGTACCAGTAGGTATAGGTACCTACTTAGAAAAGCAATACCTAGTTGATTTTTGTATCCGTCATAATATTAGTCCCATATTATGGGAATAATAAAACTCTTCCAATTCTAGACACAAAGGTTTATTATTTTCTTAGTACAGATCACCCTTCTGTCTAGATTACTGAATGATAGATTAATTATTATTATGAATTATCATTAATTAATAATAATTTTATCAAGTAGAGAAAATTATGAATAATTATCTTTAGTTATCTTCACTTATTATGTAATTATTATTATTATGATTAGTTAACTCGGCGTCTGAAACCATGTGCTGTTCGAATCAGCTGGGCCAGTATGAATATTGAACCGACCGGCGGCCTCGCGATTCACCATCATGTTGACGAGTTTCGATCTGCTCCAACTTTGAGCCGCCATTGTGAGCCGTTCTCCGGTCGTAAACAGTTTTTTTTTTTTACAAATTCTTTATTGGCATGGTTGACAACATACAGCCACAGTTAAAACACAATGAATCATAACCACAATCGTAGGGTATCAATGAAAAATATTTGCAAATGCATCTTATCACCTAAACTTATCCTAAACTTATATTCTAATACCATTTTCTTCTATGAATTCCCATAATAATTGAAAAACATCGATATTTTCTTTTCTTAATATACATTGATAATTAAAAGGTATCTCCAATGTTTTATACAATTTCTTAAACAAATTGTCCCTAGAGACAGCATAGTGAACGCACTGCATCACAATATGCTCAACACTTCCTTCCCCACCACAATGGGGACATGAATCATCGAACACATCATCCCCATTGCTCCTAGTCACTCTTGCCAAGTACGACGGGCACATAGCATGATTGCTCCTCATTCTACAAACGACACGAACGTAAAAAGTTGTGGATGGTCGTAAAAAGTTGTGGATGGTCTTAAAAAATAAACTCTATCTAAACATGAACTAAAAACTATACCGTTTCATCTGAATTTTCAAAATTTTAAAATTCGTTTTGAACCCTTTGGCCTTGGGTTATAAAAAGCTACGTGGGGCTGGTCCGAACCCGTATAAACAATTTCGTAATTTCAGCTCAACTTTAACTGGAAAAAGACGGCGTACGGTGGACGGACGGTTTTATTTTCTCGATTTTCTGAATCTACGTATCTTGAAACCAACAAATTTTGAGGGGGGGTTAAATTTTTTTTCTTTGGTTGATTCCAATGGTTCATTATCGAAGATAATTAAACAAAATCGGGGTGAGCTGGAATCAATTCCAACGTTATTGAACGGCTGGTCGTACAAAGCTGCCGATGATCATAAAAAATTCCGAAGAATAACTTTATCTAAATATGAAATAAAAAATCCACCGTTCCATTGGAATTTTTCTGGTTTTGGAATTTTCAAAATTTCAAAATTCGTTTTGAACCCCTTCCCCTTGACCTAGGGTTTTGAAAAGTGTCGAGGATCATTGTGGGGTTGGTCCGAACCCGTTTAAAAATTTGGTAATTTATGGATAACATGGATGTGCAAAAGAGGCCTGCTTGTTTGCAGGAACAGCATAGGTACTAAACTTCCAGTTACAATCATGAATCCATTGCAATAAGTAATTTTGATGACTATCAACGCAGTCAAGTCTTCAATTATGAAGAGAGGCTGATCAAATATAGGTTTTGGATATTAAATATTTTCCAAATGTTGAGGGTAAGTACATCAAAGCAGTGGAGGGGGGGGGGATAATGAAGGGGGTTGAAGAAGAGGGGTATTGTGGAGGGTGGTGAGGACGATACATAAAGGCGCGTATCCACTATGTTCGCGAACCAATGGCGCTCCGATGGCTGTCGGTTTTTCCGCGAACACAAAGTGGAGCGCAGTAGGTCCGTGGACGCCAATCGGACCAGTGTCTGTGTTGCTGCAACACTTGCCACTAACTCATCACACGACATGACGTTCGTTCGATGTTCCGGCAAACACTGTAGATCGTTGGAGGAGCACCCTTGTTCGCAACCCCGTCACCATGTCTCGGGGAGCGCGGAGCGCCATTGGTTCGCGAACATAGTGGAACATACGTGTGCTAATACATAATATGTGTGAAAATAGAATTTTACTATCCTGCATTTTTCCACATTTTACCTTTTTTGACCGCTTCTATCTTGGTGATTATTTGGCCAAAAATGTTGAAAGAAATGTAATGCTTTATTATCTAAAGCTAATCATGTGGTTTAGAAGATATGAGCGAAGAACCAAAACAATAACCGAAAACAGCCAAATAATCGCGGTTTTTGCCCCCCCCCCTCACCATAAAGACCTCAGGGTCCTCTTGTTTGTAACTCACCAAACATAGGTACCCTCTACCATCCCCAAACAATCCCTCAAATTTTCGTTAATCTTGGAATTGAGGCCTGCACAACCCAAATTTTGTTACAAGGATCCTGGACTAAAGCGGAAATTTGTTGCTACGACCTTTCCTGGTTTATAATCCATATCTCAGCATTGGAGCAATAAAATTGCACCTAATAAAAATTCAGATTTTCTACAGCTTGTATCCGATGCCATTTTTCAATCGGAGCAGTCATTCTCGATCTACAGGCGCGCCTAGGCGTTAGAAGTTGAGGGGTGTCAACTTTTTAGCGAAGTTGGTCAACATCGCCCATCTTTGACCGGCGATTGCAGCTGAACGACTGGACCGATTTCAACGTTTGAAACGCCATCCGACGCGGTATTCAATGCTATTTAAAGAAAAGACGGGTAAAACATTCTGTAGGATGAGTCCTTTTCGATTTATACGAGAACGTGCGGAGATTTCGCGGTTTTTTTGCCCCTTCGTACAGGGCTCAAGGTCCTCGTATTTGAAAACTCCGCAAACATATTCTCTACCATCTCCAAACAATCCCTCAAAGTTTCAACACCTTTGGAATTGATTCCAGGTCGAATGTACTTGGCTCCTGGACTATCTGGTACATTCTCTGTTCAGGAAACGCCTCAGCTCCTCGATGAGCTTCAATTACTTTTGACGAAGTATTATATCGTGGCGAGTGGTCCACTTCCAGCCCTCGATGATCTTCCTGGTCCTTTGAAAGCGAGGATTCTGAGAACGTTAGATGTTAAAAATAAATGAGTTAGGGCCCTGTTTTTGATCAGTTCCGGTATAAGATTGATTCAGATGATGAGCTCCTCGCAACACGTTGTTGACTTTCATTAATCGCTCGTATGTATGATATTGTTAGGAAGGATACCAAGCCAATCGACTTGGTATCTGTGTAAATAGTTTATTATCATGGAGATGAGTTTCTGTTTCTGATTTCCCCGAAAAAGTGGTTGTGTTTGTTTGAAAATATAGTTCTTGTGTTTTCCTAACCCATTGCCGTTATTCCCAACAATGGTTCTCCCAGTCGGGTGATTTTTCTCATAAAATCTTCCCTCCCGAAAATTACGGTTTAGCCCCTATTATTGGGATCAGTCATCTCCCAATGTCATCGCTGAATGCGTACTGGATCTCCACATCTACTAAGTCTTGAACAGTGTCTCGTTCTATATCAAGAGTTATTAGCAGTTTATTCAATCTAGTGGTACAAACGTCTTGAAAACTGTCACAATGCCTCTTGGTGTCACCTCCCATTCAACAATAATCCAGTGGGTTTCAAAGTTAAGGCTTATTTACCTCAGTGTCTCTTATCAAACACGTTTTTCATGTTTGATCAGTACATCCTTCTCTCTGGATAAAGCGATTCGTACTTGTCTGCGCATATTTAATTTCTCCATTATGTAAAGTGAAATTCTTAAGACAATCTCGGCCTTGTTGGTTACTGAGCCCCACATTGAGGCTCATTTCCTCAACAGAATACTGGGCATTGAGATTGAATTTAATCGACAATAGAACTGGAAATCTGAAATCGAGCTTTCGTTGGAAGGCAACTATACAATGAATTTCAGAACCCTTTTCCTGTTTGTTGACTCCTTCGGTTTTGTCATGGTGGTGGCGAAGGGGGGTATTAATAAGTACAGTTACCAACTGAACCAGACCTAGAAGCCAAAACAGAATCACATTCTAGCCAGGCCTAGAATAATATACTTTGTGATTTCGATAATTAATTAATTTACTCTTATTTATCGGGGATATTGGATACCCTTCCCTCGTTGCCTCGTGAGACGCAGGATTTTTATTTTCTTGTGTTGTTATTAATTAGAAGCTCCTGCAACCTGAGATTGTCGGCGAGTAGAGTTACTCCTACTTGTGCTTCCCTTGAATGTGGTGTAGATGAAGCTGGTCCCTTCTACTTAAGATGTAGTAATACTGGTATGGAGGGACTGTATTTCGCCTTAAACCGCAGTATAGATCAGTTCGAGTATCGGAACGCGGTACCATCCCGGCCAACTCATAGCAAGGAAGACATATTCTTAGGTCAACACAAGAAATTTCACCGAAAAATCCAAATCCTTAAAACCTACCTTTACTACATCTAGCAAAGAGGATGCAAAGCATGACTGGATATTCCAGCCCCCACGTTTGCCTAACTTTGGGGTCGACCATGTTCCACCTCAAGTGAGTTACAACGGAGGGATTCGTGATGATAGTGACTAGAATACAACGTATTTTTAATTCTCGCCCTTCCAATGATATCCCCACCTTCCCCGATGAGTATGATCTGCTCTTTCCTGTTCCAAGCTTCCGAAGGTCTGGGGACCATCAACTTGTTGCACCTCCAAACCACCCGTCCCGCTGGCCGTTCTCACGTCAAATGACCCCATTTATAGTTCTAATAGATGGGTTTGCGAATATCTTCACACCCAGCGCACAGCATGCAACCCTCCCATAAACAAAGGAGGAAACCTAGTTCCGTTTTCTTTTATAGAACTACCGACTTGGCCCGTGTCGGAGTGGCCATTAGGACGAGCTGCACCGATCTTTCCAGGGTCAGTCAGGGTCAGTCAGGGTCGTGATGCGTCCACCAAGAAGGGAGTTATTCTCCCTCCTCAGTCTCTTCATCCTTCACAGTGGATGGGGGGGATTACTCCGGCCAAATGGCATTTCGATGGTGGACGGTATGTTTGGGCCATTTGAGAGTCCAAAACGGTGAAGGAGGTTTGATTCACAGGAGAGAGATCATATCGTCTCTACTTTCCATCCCCTTCCACAACTACCTACAATCGCAGAATCGGGAAGGAACCACATCTGGAGCCCCAGGTGATAAGCGACGTCGTCAACCCATTATTTTTTGTTGTCCGCGTTTTCCCCAATTTTGGAAATCCCTTTCCCTCTTTTTCTCTCTATCATAAATATCATAGATATTATGAAGTATATTGTATCGCAAAAACGATTCTCGATATCTTCTTACGCTGCTGACAGTCTATTCTATTTAAGGAAGACCTTGCTCATCGTATGATAAATTTTGTTTGATGGGGTTTTATTGATCGCGTGACTGCCAAAAATTGGTCCCCCACAGAGAAGTGAAGATTAAATATTTTAGATCACTATTAATTTCAATTCATTTCACATACACATCCACAAAATTCTCTTTCTAAAAACTTCGTGATCTTGGTGTTTATATAAGTTTATCAAATATCACGAGTGATAGGGAGAAATTCGTGGGTGTTTGTATAAGCTAGTGTGGTAATCGTTCAATCCACTCACCAGTGATATTGAATAGGGATGGATATCGGGTTATACCTACATGAAGTAATAATGTACTGTCACGTAATACTATGATTTTCATGTACTATAATTATTATGAATAAATGTTGAACGTTTAAAAGAGTAGGAGTTAAAAGAGTGTTAACTGGGAAATGCTTATTGTTATGCCCTTGAATGAAAATATTCATAAAAAAAGGGATTGTTGATATTATTACCAATCATTTTTATCATATTGCAATTTAAATATGAGGTGGTTTAATTGGAACCCCACTGTATACACAATACTGACATTTCTGTGAACTTTTATTTGGAAGTATTAATGTATATAAAAATTGAAAATATTAATTTTATGGACTCAATTTAATATTCCACCATTCAATGTGAAACCTCGATTTGAGGTATAAATATCAATCAATGCAAAAGTTATATGATTCAACAATTTGCTTTTGCTATTAAGTGGGCCATCCAAAGCTACACAGCAGATGTTGTCTTGAATCAAGTGCAAACCTGGATCACTAATGTTTGGATTTGAAAAAAGTAGATGAATGAATTAAGTTGAATTAGTATTTATGGTGACGTAGACCATTTGAACAGCACATCTTTGGAATTAGAGTTGAGTTGTTCAATCAATTAGGTATGATTATATACAAATTTGAATAATCGTGTATTTATAATATTTTCTGAGGTGGGAAATGAGTATCGACAATACTGAGTAAATTTTCGAGTCATTTCCATACATAATTGTGAATTATTCCAAATAGTTCCCTTAATTATGATTCATTTATGTATGATGAGTATAATTTGGATGACAGGTAGAGTGGTAATAAAATTTAGTATAATTTGAATGATCTATTTCTTGTAGTTAAGCATTATATCATTACTTGTTTGATTGTAAATAATGAAATTACAGTACCTGGGACGAAACAGCTATCCATAAATATCGTCGGAGGTGCGGGCGGTGGGATCCAGCGAGTTTTGCCGAACGGATGGAAGGAAAGCTAACACTCAACTGACGAGCTGGGCTACGTTTTCTATGCCTTATTACCAGTTCTGAAGAGGGATGGAGTCGGTAGTGGGGGAGGGGTAGGTAGATTGGAGGGGAGGATAGCAATATGAGTGATGGGTAGGGGGGGGGGGGGGGGTTGGTCTCTTGGATTTGAGGATTCGCGTTCCTCATCGTAAAATCTTCATATCGCTTATCGCTGGTCTGCTAAGCAACCCCTTTTAGCCGACAAAGGGATGCCGAAAATGAGTAGATATTTTTTTTCCGTTCCGTTTTCGCTTGCGCGCTTTTTTAAAATCATCATCGTGTATCCGGTCAACTAAGTGCGATTCAAGTCGAATGGTCCATTAATTGATAAGAAAAACTGCAAAATCTTGACATACCTAACGGTTTATTAATTTCTTTGAGCAGATCATCCTAAATCTAATTACGAAATGATAGATGAAACTCCAGCTCATCATCAAAATTAATTAAACAAATAGGTATGGTTTAAACAATTTTACAGACAAGAACCCTAGTGAATATTGCATTGTCCTCCATCCTCGACTCATGTTCAAAATTTCAGGACTAGCTCATTAACCAAATTCAATTTGTTTAAAGAAATAGGTATTTTTAAAACAATTTTGCAGCTAATAAACTGAATGAATGTTGCCTTGTCGTCCATTTTTGACCTATGTTTTTTCAAGACTCTAGCTCATCATCAAAAATTAATTTCTTTAAACAAATAGGTATTGTTTAAACAATTTTACAGACAGGATACCGAGCGAATTGTATTGTCATCTTCGAACCATGTTTAAAATTTCAAGACTCTAGCTCATCACCCAAATTTAATTTGCTTAAACAAATTTTCAGACAAGAGACCGAGTAAATATTGCATTGCCATCCAGTTCAAACCTATATTTAAATTTTCAGGTATCTAGCTCATCGGGAAGTTGAAAAACAAACTTTGTTAAAACTTGAACTAAAAGTTCAAAATTCGTTTCGGACCCCTTCCCCTTGACCTAGCAGTATATGACGATTTTCAAGGATCATCGTGGGTGTGGTCCGAACTTGTAAACTTCAGTTCAAACTTGAACTAAAATGTTTCGCGAAAGTAGCGTTTTTAAAGTTGCAAAATTCATTTTGAACCCCTTCCCATTGACCTAAGGTTTTGAAAAGTTTCAAGGAATATCGTGAGACTTGTCTAAATCCGTTGTCTAAAGCCAATTTGGAGGGGGATAATGTTTTTTATGGGCGGCTCCAATGGTTTATTATCGAAGATAATAAACCAAACGAATTATCAGTATCGCAGTTCTTGAACTGCTAGAACTTACAGTTATTAAAAAAAACTTTTCAAGTAAATGATCATCATCATAAATCATATCATCATAAAACACAGGACGAGGAAGCTGGAAGACCAGTGTATTTTACAAGACTTAGTGTTTTGTATCTTGTGATTTAAGTAATTACTCGTTCTATGCTGAAATCCAGTTTCGGCATTTTCTTCCCATTTTTATGGTAAATTTGCCGTGGGGTACATCTGGCCTATCAAATTCTCCAGAAGCTCGTCCGTCAGGAAAGAGGTGGAGCTACAAATATGTCTTCTAGAAGAGGTGAATATCCTTTTCCAGTAAGTATCTGAACATTTTCCGCTTGTGGAAGGCCGTCTTTCGAAAGAATGTTTTACCTGAAAAAAAAAAAAAAAAAAAATCATAAAATACACATTATTGATTTATATTAATCAATATTCATGTTCCTGTGATTCGCAAAACGAGAGAACTTTACTGTATCAATTGGTCAAAATGAGCGAGACAAGATGATGTCGGGTACCTATTACACAGGTTATGTATGATCAGTGGATACTGGGATACTCATGATGACGTCGCTAAACCGGTTGGAGGCTTCGAAGATTTGATATTTGAGATGATTTTCGGAATTACCTGGGCTTACCCTGCTTGCAAAACTGAGGTTCCAATTTTTATACTAATCTCAGCGATCGTAAGCTCATTCAACACATTCTCACATTCGACACATTCTCACATTCAACACATTCTCACAGGTGGGCGTGATGCCTCCGTGCAGGTCATACTCGAGGGCGGGAGAGGCATCCCTCACAAACAAGGAAAAAGCCACCGGATGTATAATGACTCCAATTTAAGATGGTCGCCAGCGGACGGAAACATCTACGACATAGAAATCTGGTAGCGCATGCTCTAAGCCGATTCGTGTTATTTTGAACTCGAAGTTCGCCAGTGGAAAGGTCTATCCGAGATTGCTTCGAATTCACTAGTAAGGAATGAGAAGATCAGTGATAACCATTTTCCGCACATCGTTGGAGTATTGACCAGTATTTGCATGACAATGTTTGTTCGTAGTTTTACTTCTGGATTAGGTTTAAGTACTTAGGCCCACTTTCACCAAACATTTGAAACGAGTTTAAACCGGGATAGGTTAGAAAATAACGGAGATTAACGTTCAACGTCTTTCACCAGAACGCTTTATGAGTTTAAACTCCCACCGAGGGGGCTCGAGTTTAAACCGCTGAAATCCGCAGAGATAACTTTACTAAACTCCGTTATCTCCAATATGGCAATATGGCCGCCTGTGAACAGCTGATTTGTCATCCTCCAAGTCCTTCTCTGCCTTTTGTGCCTGTGTTGTGTTTTTTGTGTGATTCGCGCGAGTTGTCATTCTCTATTATATTTGACTCGTCAGACGAGGACGATGTCCCAAGAAGACGGCCCAGAAAAATCAGGCGACGGGTACCACACTTCGAGGAAATGGACGATGTGGAGTTTTGGCCGAGATTCCGGCTCTCAAAACGGACAGTTCTCCAAGTCCTCGACACTCGCCTGGAGTTTCCGACGGACAAGTAAGTCGAAAACGGAATTTTAATTTATAATAGTTTGGAAACTATATTACTACCTAGTAGTGATGGTCAAAACCAGGAATTTCGAATCTCAAAACCGAAACCGTAACTAGAAAAATCGAATCTCGAAACTCAACTCGCGAAACTTTTGAGGAGATTATCACCACCAGTGATCCTGGAGTAACATTTGACATTGATATATAGATAATTAGATATTGTGTACGAGGGACAAGATTTACGATATTACCTACCTAGGTAATTTCTGGTTGTTGGTGTGTCTTCTGTAGCCCACGATATTCGGAACATATTGTTATTATTTGATTTTTTTTCTTTAGAAATTATGCCGTATCTCCGATGAATCAGCTTCTACTCACGATAATTTTAGCCTGTATTCCGAAATTGATACATATTCCTAATATTCGACCCTACCAACAGACCTCCCATGGCCGCAAATGATTGTATTCGTACCAAAATTGAATGCACAGTGATGTTTGATCCCTGTTTTTCTTTTTTTGCAGGAGGAGAAAATGCGGAATACTTCCATAATCGAAAAGGATATTTTTTATATCGAGGCTTCTCTGTCTCATGTAATCCGCCATAATATGGCGGAAATATTATTTGTTCTACCCGCTTCTTTCTAATAAATCTCTTTATTAAATTAACCATTTTCTTTATTGAATTCCTACAATAATAATAAGGAATAACTCAAAAAACAATTAAGTATGACTAAACAATAGACAGTGTGTGTCTACGTAGTATAGTAGGGTTTTCCGTGGTGTGTGTGTGTTCGTCAACAAATTTGTAGCTCCGGCGCTTCACATTGTCCAACTTTTGTCGTACGGGACGGTTTGCACAGTTGGACAGTTTGCGTAATCTCCGTTTGCTAAACTCCGTTATTTGATTCTGAGTTTAAACGACATTTGGTTTGGTGAAAGACATTCAGGTTTATCTCCCGAGGTTAACTTAAACGAAGATTGGGTAATCTCCGTTATTTAATTTTTTGGTGAAAGTGGGCCTTACAAAACTTCATTTTGACACGAAAATGTCTTCGCTCTGGCCTCCCCCCAAAATTGTGTAACGTTTCAGTGACATCCTCCTTTTAGCATGATTTTGGTTTATTATCTTCGATAATGAACCATTGGAATCGCCCATAGAAAAAAATGTTTTAACCCCCCTCAAAATTTGTTGGTTTACGTTTCAAGATACGAGTAGGTTCAGAAAATCGAATAAAAATCTGCTAATTCTTGACACAACGGTTTATTATCTTCTTTATGCAGATCACCCTTCTGTCTAGATCACTAAATAGAATCACTAGAATAATTATTATTGAATACGAATTATCATGAATTATTAATAATTTTATCAAGTAGTAAAAATTATCAATAATTATTGTTAGTTATTAATAATTTTTACTTATTATAATTTCCCAATTACTATAATTATGATTAATTAACTCGACATCTGAAAACATGTGCTGTTCGAATCAGCTGGGCCAGTATGAATATGGAACTGATCGGTGGCTTCGCGATTCACCATCATGTTGACGATTTTCGATCTGCTCCGACTTTGAGCCGTCATTGTGAACGAATGGCTGGTCGTACGAAGCTGTGGATGGTCTCAAAAAATTCTAAAAAATTAATTCTAGGTAAATATGAACTGAAAAATATACCGTTCCATTTGAATTTTGATGAGGATCGCAGAGAATAAATCTTGGACTTGCAAAGCTTAGTGATCATGTCATCCACTATCACAGGCTTCGTACGCAGCGTGCATGGGAACAAGAAGAAGCGGAAAACTTGAAAAATTACACAAAAACCAGCGAGTCAAGCAAAGATATTACCATGTCAAGGTTCGAGACTCTCACGAGGGTCCCTCCGTTTTAAAATTTTTTTTTTTTTTTTTTAAACCAAAATTATGTTGGTGCCTTCACAATATATTACATTTCAATAAAATTCCATTTGTTAAGTGGAACTAAATTGCGGGATTTCATTTTTGCTCCGTTATTCCTCACGTTTAGCGCTAACCTGATTGTTCGGTGAAAGGGCTATGTATCCTTCAAGATACACCATGATCTTCGGTTATAGCGCAATATATCCTCCAAGATACGAATCAAAATAAACGAAAAAAGTGGGGGTATAACACGATATTTCCTGTAAAAAAGGTACTTTTGCATCTTTATAGGTGACCTGCATTGAAAAAAAAGTTTCATCAAAATCCCCGAGTTGCGCCTTAAAGGGTTAGGTGGTCAAGAGTAGTATTACACATTCAGATTGGGTTCATACTACATAAATGAATGATCATTACTATAATGTACCGACAGGATCCTAGATCAGAACATGATGGTCTGACTAAATTTTTTCTTCAAGTCTATGGTGACTTATTGGTAGCATGCAGTAAGAACAATCGCAAGCAAACTATTCACATGATATAATACCATCTGAAAAAAATATTTATTCACTGTGCTCATTTATAAGTGTGCACTTATTCTCTGCAATACCCTTTCCATTAGCACTTTTTTTTACGTTTAGGTTAACAAAATTAAACATATATAGGGCAGATCCAAACGCTGCGTTTTGAACTGTTGACGTGGTCAGCTTGTTCACCAACATCGATGTAAGAATATGTAATGTGAGCATCTGTATTGATAAGACTTATTTCTGGTTTGATAGGAAATGTTAAAGTCAACCAGGAATTCATACGGATTTTCTCGAAATAAGTATTTTACAAATGTTAAACAGATATTATCCTTCATTGGTATGAATGTAGACAACGCCATTATTCGTGGGAATAAATATGACTTGAAGACAACTTATTTCATGTCGTACAAAAATTAATACCGTAGAGCCATTTGAAAATTTACCCTCAAACTCTGATAAAATCATTAAAACTCAACCTTTCCAAATCTTTGAGAATTTGGAAGCACGGGTTCTCCACATACATGAAAGATACTTAGAGCTGCTTGAAAGATACTTGACTATTCATAGAACGAGATATCACATAATAGGTACGAGATACCTATTACGTCATATAATCCACTAGTATGAAAAGCAGGGTGTTTGTTATTTTTACTGAAAAAAAGTGTGTTAGTATACAGTATTATGGGAACATTTCTGACCAAACTGGTAAATTCTGACGTCCTGGAGGCTCAAAGGGAGACATTTAACTGAAAATAATCGTAGGTCTTCGTTAAGTTCAGTTGAAGATAAAAACACTGCCAATTTTTCCACATCGGCAAATAATCGAGCTGGAATATTTTGTTGGTTTGAGAAAGTGACCAGATTCACTTCGACTCAAAGTCCATTACTAGCTCGCCAATTGGTGTTTCTTGGTCGATTCCTTGGTGGGTCCAATAATAAACCTACGTGGTTCGTATAAATTAAAGTGTTCATAATATGAATATTATCATATTATGTTCATAATTATTATTAACTAATATGATAAGCCTATTAGCCTGAATCATTTCGAATATTCCATGTAAGAGTACATCCAACAAGCTTCACTCCTGGTAAGAACGGAGAAACTCAACGAATTTTCTATCCTTTACATCAACATTGAAACTGTTGATGAATTGATTAAGATGATTCAGAAGACAAATGATGACACTAGATGATAATATCATATTATGAACATGATAATATTCAATATTATATTGAACATATATCATAATATGATATTATCATCTAGTGTCATCATTTGTGTTCTGAATCATCTCAATCAATTCAGTAACAGTTTCAATTTTGATGTAAAGGATAGAAAATTCGTTGAGTTTCTTCGTTTTTACCAGGAGTGAAGCTTGTTGGATGTACTCTTACATGGAATATTCGAAATGATTCAGGCTAATAGGCTAGGTAAATATTTAAATAATGTAATTCCTATTGCATTGATTGGTACGATACCTGGGTTCACCCCAGTAACGCCCCTTCACTTTGGTTAATCCTTCTTCGACCTACTCTTTCTGACTTCAAAAAAGTTAATCACAATCGACCTTCGTTCAATTTTGAACTACCCTCATGTTGACGACTTTTGATTTGCTCCATTTTGAGCCCTCGTTGTGAACAAACGGTTGGTCTTACAAAGCTCCGTCCCAAAGCTGGTCTTACAAAGCTCTGACAAAGCTGGTCTTACGAAAACTCGAAAAATCAAACTTTATTTAAATGTAAACGGAAAAATATACCGTTCCATTTGAATTTTTCGAGCTATGAATTTGTCAACATTCGTTTTGAACCCCTTCCCATTGACCTAGTGTTATGAAAGGTTTCCTGTAAACCGAATTTCGTAGTTTTTTTTGGAATTATTTAAGCTTTGTACGCAGCTTTGTATGGCCAGCCGGTCGTTCACAATGAGATCTCAAAGTTGTCAACATGAGGGTGAATCATGCGGCAGCCCGTTGGGTCAATGTTCATATGGCCCAGCTGATTCAAACAGCACAGGGTTTTCATACATCGAGTAAATTGATAATAGTTCATAATTATTAATAATAATTAATAATCTCATTAATAATTATTAATACATAACGGTAATTATTAATCACTAATAATATAATTAATAATTACTAATTAATAATTAATAATTAATCATTAATAATCACACTACTTGATAAGAGTTTAATGATAATTTATCATAATATTTATTCAATCATTTAGTGATCTAGACAGTAGGGTAATCTGCACAAAAAGATAGTAAATCGGTGTCAAGAATTTGCAGTTTTCTGACCAAGACTCGCTATCTTGTCAGAGCCGTAGGATCCTCTAACGAAGACAGGCTGTCTGCAGTTTGACGTCAATGTCCGAATGCTATACAAGTGTTCTATAGCCGATCATCATCTGGGCAGCTCTTTCTAATTATAGCTTCAGAAAACCTTTTGAATATAAATTCAAAACCATTGTCTCTTACCGAATAACGACGATGGTTCAAAGATCTGACGGAGGTAACTGACCTATTTTGGGTAGAGTGATTGTCTGGAGCAGGCAGGACAATAGTTGACTCCCGTTCTCAACCGGTGGTGTCGATTCATCATTCGGTCCCGATCATCCACCTCTTCATTGCTCTCATTGTTAACATCGATTCACGACGTGGTCCCTCTTTGTAGGTAAGTTTACAAGAGTGATCTTATTAAGATAAGGGAATTGATAAGATGTCAAAACGAAGAAATAAAATAAATGGTAGAATTTGCTCGGTGAATCTACTTGGTTAACACTCTTGGGCAGTCTTGGTTGGTGTTAACTTTGGTTGAGAGTTTGAAACAAATATTTCCACTTAGTAGAATTAGTTCTTAGTCACAGCCACAACTTTCAGTACTGGTGAAAATTACAGTAAACACGATTTCCAGGAATTGACAATTGAATGAGGAAATTGATAAGGGGATCAAATGGTTCATCATTTATAAATTCAGGGATTTTTTCTACATAAACATTTAGGTGGTTGATTTGTAATAATTTTGTTATAAGTACCTATGTAACATTTGTTGATTATTCTGAATAATCAATAATGTGTGGTGTTCTAAGAACAATAGTTTTCTTTCGTTTTTAAAATTTAAATTCGTGTATTTTTCCACAGATAGATTTTATGTAAAATAGGTAAAATGTAAACAGAGGAGTGTTCTATTTTTCAAATGATGAATTATATAATACCTATATAATATTATATTAGATAACCAGTGACCCCCCCCCCCACCGTGGGTGTGACTAGAGCTGTGAGTGTCGTCTAGCTGTTGTGTCGTTAACTATTATATTATTAAATATTATTATTATATTAAAACAACTCCTCCCCTCAGCACAAGCTATGCTTAAAGAGGGGAGAAGCATTGTAACTTACTTTTTAAGAATTATTGTAAAATAAAGATTGAAATAAATGCATATTTAAAAAAAAATTATAATAGTTAACGGCACAACAGCCATTGGTCGGTGGGGGGGGGGGGGGGAGGCACTGGTTACTAAACTACCAAAGGCGTCATTGTCACCGTCGACCAGTAGCTTAGGCAGAGTCCCATTTAGAAGAAACACGGTAGGTTTTATTGGGAAACGGAATTTCCAGCAGAAGAACCCCGTCATATGGTACCTGCATTTCAGAGTTGGGACCCTAGAACTGATCCTATATTACATGTCAATCCAACTCGTAACATTCCAGTCAGATTTCGGTTGATTTCCATCAACAGACGAGTGATCAAAATCATCGGATCAACGATGGGCCGCACTTATGAGGTTTCGTGAGTAGTTAAACGAGCTGTTCGGGTTTACCATAATGCAAGGGCGTCCTGGAGATTTGATAGAACCGAGTGCTAGTGGTAATGGTTTGGTAAAATCACTAAAGCTGTGTTTTTTTTTTCGACTATATTATGAAAAATTTGAGCTTTTCCTCTGAAATGACGATTGGTTCCATCTGGTCATTCGACAGCGTCTCAAATTTTTTTTGGAAAACTCATTTCCAAACTATGGGTTTGCACAAAGAAAAGCAATATACAACATATACAAACGTTTCAAAACAAAGTTCTGCGGTGTATTGTCGAACCATCTAGGTAAGTACGAACGGCTGATCTCTATCGTGACCTACAGATGGAGACTGTTGGCGAAACTATAAGAAAACTTGCGATGGAGCTCGAAAACCGGCTCCACAAACCTCCGAACGTTGAAGTATCTAGGGACGCGGAAGCGTCCCGCCCGCCAAGAAAACCGAAGCCTTGAACCTACTGGACAACAGCGGAGACGTACGATGACTGAAGAGGACGAAACCATTGGAGCTTGTCATGATTCACTAGTTTTCACGCTCTAGTGTATTGAAAAAACGTTGATAGATGTTGTAATACAGCTGTAACATAAATAAATAAATTATTAACAAAAAATTTCCAAACAATATCAAGCAGTACCGTAAACTACTTTTTGTTTTGTTTTTAAACTCTCCTAAACGGCTCTTGTTACACTAATTTAGTAGTATATTCCATTTATTGGAATTGTAAATAGGTAACTTAATGATGTGAATATTATAATGAATTTCTCAAATTGAATTCGACATTGTACTGTACCAGAATAGATTAGTTCCATTCATTGATTGATATAGAAAGAAATACTCGACGAGGTAAGTGCCGAATATGACCATTAACTTGAGCGGATGTTGTGTATACGCCGAACGGAGGTTTGAATTTTGGTTTATTGTCTTCGATAATGAACCATTGGAATCGCCCAAAGAAAAGATTTTTTTAACCCCCCCTCAAAATTTGTTGGTTTACGTTTCAAGATACGTAGATTCAGAAAATCGAATAAAAAAAAATCCTTCCGTCCGCCGTCCGCCTCCGCGCCACTTTGCCCAGTTAGCGTTGAGCTAAAATTACGAAATTTGGTTTCTGGGTTTGGACCAGCCCCACAATGATCCTCGAAACTTTTCATAACCCTAGGTCAAGGGGAAGGGGTTCAAAACGAATTTTGAAATTTTGAAAATTCCATATCTCGAAAAATTCATATAGAACGGTATGTTTTTTATTTCATATTCAGATAGAGTTTGTTCCGTAGAATTTTTTAAGACCATCCGCAGCTTTGTACGACCAGCCGTTCGTTCACAATGACGGCTCAAAGATTGTGCCTCACAACACGATCGTGAATCAAACTGTTAAAATACAGGTCCATTTTCATACTAACAAGCTCTTTGGAACATCATATGGCTTAAGTGATGTCGAGTTTGTTGTTCTGAGGTGCGTTTCGTGCTACGGAAATGAAAGTAATTTCGAATGTTTGTTGGTAGGTACTTCTTTTATAGAAAAATTATTACCGATGTAGTAATTAAAACCCCAGAATTATATCGTATTAATTAATCATAAATAATAATAATAATTATTAATAATAAATACAAATTATTAATACCTAACAATAAATTATAATAAT
This sequence comes from Stenodema calcarata, assembly GCA_963920205.1. Classification (NCBI taxonomy): domain Eukaryota; kingdom Metazoa; phylum Arthropoda; class Insecta; order Hemiptera; family Miridae; genus Stenodema; species Stenodema calcarata. Next base: position 22,138 of record CAWUBA010000106.1, on the reverse strand, counting down.
TTTCACTAGGTACTTGATAAAATTGATAATAATAATTAATCTAACATTTAGGATCTAGACATTTAGACCTAGTGTTTCATCTTCCAGGTAAACTACAGTCTAGAAATTTTAACCGTCAGTCGGGGATAGACCACATTGCAATATTCACTCGGTTTCTCATCTGTAAAATTGTTTAAATAATACCTTTTTGTAATAATACAAATTAAATTTTGATGCTGAGCTATTGACTTGAAATTTTAAAAATAGGTCAGAACTGGATCACAATGCAATATTCACTCGGTTTCTTGTCTGTAAAATTGTTTAAATAATACCTATTTGTTTAAACAAATTAAATTTTGATGATGAGCTAGATACTTGAAATTTTAAATATAGGTCTGAAATGGATGACATTTCATTATTCACTCGGTTTGAATGACATGGTATGAGTATGGTATGGTATATTATTGTATCCCCCCAAAAACAACTCCGTTGTAAAAACTGGCCCGCCAAAAAACCTCAGCCGCAAAAAGGAATGATATCCATTTTGCCCGCCAGCCACATACGAGTATATAGGATGCTCAGTGCTTCGCACCTCGCTGTTGAGTGTGCATATAGAAACCTGATCCTCCTACCCCTAACCTCCACCGTCAATGTTTTCCTGTTCCCTGTCTCCTTCCCAAAACCCCCTCTCACCCTTAGTCACCCTCGGTTTCACCTAATATGTTTCCTCTGTTACACCAGCAGGGAGCTTTACGCTTCTTTCAATGCTGTTGGCGGGAGCTTTTTGCCAGATGAACAAGCCTGAATTGAAGCATTACTTCATTACAGTTGTACCACCGCTGATTACTCGTGACCACCAGTAATACTTATGTTAGCTTGTTCATCTGGCAAAAAGCTCCTAGTTCATACTTGAAATTTTAAATATAGGTCAGAAATGGATGACATTTCAATATTCACTCGGGTTTTTTCTCATTGCAAACCTGTTCATTGTGTACCCAAGATCCTTGCCTAAAAGACCTGGCAGCGGGAAATATTATTCAACATGGTTTGAAAAGGGAAAAACAAGTTTTGTAAAAAATCCCAATGCTCTAGGTAGTAGTCGATACCAGTGACCAACATTTTCTTCAGTAGTCGACATGGTTTTGCACTAGTAGTCGACCTACATGTGTTAGAAGTCGACAGTATCACTTGAGTCAGTAGACGACAGGTTTCGTCATTCCATCGTTTTCGAATTTTACGACATCTAAATAAAATACATTCAACTGTGAATCGGAACTTGAAAATAGATTAATAAGATGTAATAAAGTAGTTATCAGACTTTTTATTTGCAAACAGCTCATTATCAGTCTCAAATTGCAATAAGTACTTAAGTAAAAAGGTATGAAAACTATAGTCGAAAACTCATTGTCAGAAAATTGACATTACAGTTGGGCTTAGGTACCTATTTACACATTTTTTTTTGACATTTTCATGTCTTTGCTTTGGCACATAAACTGAAACGGGAAAAATTTGTTCCCTTGATTCACCCTTTCCCTCAGATCACGTCAGAACACAAGCGACCGGCGGGCCATTACGTCAGAGCCTATGACGCACGAGCGTATGACGTAAGACGGCTGGCAGAAGGCCAACTAGTACGTCAGAGCCTATGACGCACGAGCGTATGATGTAAGACGGCTGGCAGGAGGCCAACTAGTACGTCAGAGCCTATGACGCACGAGCGTATGACGTAAGACGGCTGGCAGGAGGCCAACAAGTACGGCAGAGCATATGACGCACGAGCATATGACGTAAGACGGCTGGCAGGAGGCCAAAAAGTACGTCAAGCCTATGACGCACGAGCGTATGACGTAAGACGGCTGGCAGGAGGCCAACTAGTGCGTCAGAGCCTATGACGCACGAGCGTAAGACGGCTGGCAGGAGGCTAACTAGTGCGTCAGAGCCTATGACGCACGAGCGTATGACGTAAGACGGCCGGCAGGTGGCCAAAAAGTACGTCAGAGCCTATGACGCACGAGCGTATGACGTAAGACGGCTGGCAGGAGACCAACAAGTGCGTCAGAGCCTATGACGCACGAGCGTATGACGTAAGACGGCTGGCAGGAGTCCAACAAGTACGTCAGAGCCTATGACGCACGAGCGTATGACGTAATACGGCTGGCAGGAGGCCAACTAGTGCGTCATACGACGAGACCTTTTATGTCTCTGCGCCCCCTCCCACACCCACACCGCGTACCTCGTACTTCATTTTGGTTTATTATCTTCGATAATGAATCATTGGAATCGCCCAAAGAAAAAAAATTTTAACCCCCCCTCAAAATTTGTTGGTTTACGTTTCAAGATACGTAGATTCAGAAAATCGAATAAAAAACTCTGCAAATTCTTGACACAACGGTTTATTATCTTCCTTGTGCAGATCACCCTTCTGTCTATACCAGACTGTATTGCAAATCGGCACCATACCATATTCTCACCGTACTCATACCATACCATACGAATTTCTTTCCTATCATACCATACTGTATTATACCAAATCATACATACAATAATATACCATACCATACTCATACCATGTCATACAAACCGAGTGAATAATGAAATGTCATCCATTTCAGACCTATATTTAAAATTTCAAGTATCTAGCTCATCATCAACATTTAATTTGTTTAAACAAATAGGTATTATTTAAACAATTTTACAGACAAGTAATTATTATTCTAATTATTATAATTATAATAATTATAATAATTATATAATTATTATAATAATAATTATAATAATTAATAATAATTATTCTTGTCACAAAAACAAGAAACAACAAGGCAAATTAGTAGGCGTACTTATTTTAACATGAATAATGTTTTTGCGGTGGCCTACCAGAGTTGAAAAGCGTAACGAAGTTTAAGTCACGAAGATTTTTAATGATTTTCACGTACAACTGAGCCGTTTCTAGGGAAATGAAACTTCTTTAGTTTTCAACGGACAAAAATCGTTCTCCATTCGTTGGAAAGCCTTTAATTTATGCATAAATTATATACTGCCAAAACCGCTGTAAATATCGAAGAAGCTGAGATACAGCCCTGAGTAAATAAAAAAACTAATACATTTTCCGCACATTTCTTAATATTTTCCATACAGACAAAAAAAAGGGATAAGGAAAAGGGGAAACGGGACGCAAAAACATTATTCATGTTTTGCATAGCAAATACCTCGTTCTATACAAAGTATAGAAGAGAAAAGATCCGGGGGGTCCAGGGGGGCTTGCCCCCCTGGCGAGGCGCGAAGCGCCGAGTTTTACTAAATTTTGACTAGGATAAAACTTCATTTAGGAAAACATTTACTAGTTACCTCGTAGGTACTTTTGTATTGTATAAGTTGTTGAACCGTATTGTATAAGTACCACTCGAAAAGTAGCCATGCAAAAAGATGTGATATCCCCCCAAAAACAACTCCGTTGTAAAAACCGGCCCGCCAAAAAACCTCAGCCGCAAAAAGGAATGATATCCATTTTGCCCACCAGCCACATATATAGGATGCTCAGTGCTTCGCACCTCGCTGTTGAGTGTGCATATAGAAACCTGATCCTCCTACCCTTAACCTCCACCGTCAATGTTTTCCTGTTCCCTGTCTCCTTCCCAAAACTCCCTCTCACTTTAGTCACCCTCGGTTTCACCTAATATGTTTCCTCTGTTACACCAGCAGGGAGCTTTACGCTTCTTTCAATGCTGTTGGCGGGAGCTTTTTGCCAGATGAACAAGCTAACATAAGTATTACTGGTGGTCACGAGTAATCAGCGGTGGTACACTTGTAATGAAGTAATGCTTCAATTCAGGCTTGTTCATCTGGCAAAAAGCTCCCGCCAACAGCATTGAAAGAAGCGTAAAGCTCCCTGCTGGTGTAACAGAGGAAACATATTAGGTGAAACCGAGGGTGACTAAGGGTGAGAGGGGGTTGTGGGAAGGAGACAGGGAACAGGAAAACATTGACGGTGGAGGTTAGGGGTAGGAGGATCAGGTTTCTATATGCACACTCAACAGCGAGGTGCGAAGCACTGAGCATCCTATATACTCGTATGTGGCTGGCGGGCAAAATGGATATCATTCCTTTTTGCGGCTGAGGTTTTTTGGCGGGCCAGTTTTTACAACGGAGTTGTTTTTGGGGGGATACAATAATATACCATACCATACTCATACCATGTCATTCAAACCGAGTGAATAATGAAATGTCATCCATTTCAGACCTATATTTAAAATTTCAAGTATCTAGCTCATCATCAACATTTAATTTGTTTAAACAAATAGGTATTATTTAAACAATTTTACAGACAAGAAACCGAGTGAATATTGCATTGTGATCCAGTTCTGACCTATTTTTAAAATTTTAAGTCCATAGCTCATCATCAAAATTTAATTTGTATTGTTACAAAAAGGTATTATTTAAACAATTTTACAGATGAGAAACCGAGTGAATATTGCAATGTGGTCTATCCCCGACTCACGGTTAAAATTTCTAGACTGTAGTTTACCGGGAAGATGTAAAAAGGTAGTTTTATTCTGGGCGTCTGGGGGTTGGGTCACATAACGGCCGTTGTCGACGCGAAAGTTTAGTGTTTTTCCTAAAACTTTGCGCGGTCACTGTGAACGAACGGCTGGTCGCACAAAAATCCAATTGGTCTTAAAAGATTCGTAATTTTTCAGGTCATTCAAAGTTGAACTAAAATTTACACGGTTCAGTTAAATATTTGGAGATAAGACATCGTCGAAATTTTAAATTTCGTTTTGAACCCCATCCCCTTGACCTAGGGTTATGAAAAGTTTCGAGGATCATTGTGTGGCTGGTCCAGACGGCGTACGGCGGACGGACGGATTTTTTTTATACGATTTTCTGAATCTACGTATCTTGAAACGTAAACCAACAAATTTTGAGGGGGGGTTAAAAATTTTTTTTCTTTGGGCGATTCCAATGGTTCATCATCGAAGATAATAAACCAAAAAATCCGTCCGTCCGCGGCACTTTGCCCAGTTAGCGTTGAGTTAAAATTACGAAATTTTTTTTATGGGTTTCGACCAATCCCACAATGGTCCTCGAAACTTTTCATAACCCTAGGTCAAGGGGAAGGGGTTCAAAACGAATTTTGAAAACTTGAAACTCTCATATCTCGAAAAATTCATATAGAACGGTATGTTTTTTATTTCATATTTAGATAGAGTTTGTTCCGTAGAATTTTTTAAGACCATCCGCAGCTTTGCACGACCAGCCGTTCGTTTACAATGACGGCTCACAACACGATCGTGAATCAAACTGTTGAAATACAGGTCCATTTTCATACTAACAAGCTCTTTGGAACATCATATGGCTTAAGTGATGTCGAGTTTGTTGTTCTGAGGCAGTGGCGGCTCGTCCATAAGGCCACCTTGGCCCTCGCCCCACCCAAAAATTTGCAAAGGAAAACAGAAAAAACATAGAACAAGGAGAAAAAAATCTTACCTACTACTACCCACCATGGAAGAAGGGAGATCTCCCTTCCTCCATGACTACCCACTTCCACTGAGTCGCATTTTGTTTCGATTTATCGATTAAAAAAGTCGATTATCGGATCGACCAGAAGTGCCCCAGTCTCAATGTTGAAGGTATAGGCGCTTCCTGGGGTGGGGGAAGGCACTCTGTGTTCCGAGATAGGAGGCGTTCCGGGCGGTGGCCAAAATATCGTATCAAGTTGAACGCCGAAAACAATCGATCGTTGAATCGTTCCTTGTCAAGGAACAACGGAGTTTCATTCTTCCATGCTTTCTTCCATGTTTGATAAGAATGATATCAAAACGTTGCCTGACGTTATAATATTATTTTGAATGCATTGACTGGTGGTTTTTAGCTTCGTATTTACTCATTATAGTAAAAGTGAATTATTGTCTCCATAATATTAATCAACTAAACATTGAAATTTAATATCTCACGTGCAACGCGTGAACGCTTTGCTAGTAGTCAAGACTGAAGTGGATCCACAGAAAACCCTACTATACTACGTGGATCACTATTCGCCCAAGGGAATCTCATTTGTTGATTTCTACATTCTGTAAGTTAATAACAGTTAATAACCGTTAATAACAGTAATATACATAATATTATTATGTAGTTCAGCCAACCGTTGAGAATACTGTTTTATTTGTTATCCCTGAAACTGATGGTGACTTCGTTGACTCGAGCTTTGTTTGAGCTAACCAACGAACTCTAAAAGCTAGTTGAAATCAATCTTGCTGTTCTGTGATCGCTCAAAATGTTTTGATACGATTGGATAAGAAAACGTATGTGCAATCTGGGCATAAGAGGACATTTTTAGAGGGGGTTTTCAAGGTACCACTCGGCTAGGAAGCAGATGGTCGCGATTGCTAATTTTTAAAAACCCCAGTAATAGAAACTCCAATAATATAATTTTTTGACTACCTTTATAATGTACTCTTTGAATAGTACTCGTACAGTCACAATTTATCTTTTATTCTTCCTATCATTTTGAAGATAATTATTTGGGTGGGTAGGTGGGATTGCCTTGCAGCCACCTCCTCGTCGGTAATCCTGGATACTGGTCAGTAATCTTCCCTCTCCTCAAGAGAACTCTTTGGAGAACGATGTTTCCTGACTTGCTAAGAGCTGCATACCATTAATTATGAAGCAGTTTAGCTGTAAGGGTAGTTTGAGTTTAGTTCCTATAGTGAGTACCTAATAGGTAGGTATGCACCTAAATATTGCCCTGGTGCCCCACCAGTTTCTGAGCCCACGAGCCGCCCCTGTTCTGAGGTGCGTTTCGTGCTACGGAAATGAAGGTAATTTCGAATGTTTGTTGGTAGGTACTTCTTTTATAGAAAAATTATTACCGACGTAGTATTAAAAACCCGAGAATTATATCGTATTAATTAATCATAATTAATAATAATTATTATTAATAGTAAATACGAATTATTAATACCTAACAATAAATTATAATAATTTTCACTAGGTACTTGATAAAATTGTTAATAATTAGTGATCATTGATAATAATAATTAATCTAACATTTAGGATCTAGACATTTAGACCTAGTGATCTAGACAGAAGGGTGATCTGTACAAAGAATATAATGAACCGTTGTGTCAAAAATTTGCAGAGTTTTTGTTTTTGATCGAACTTCGAATTTTGAAAATCGATTCGTTAAATCCCAGGATTCGTTGAAAGGACGAATTGCTGTCCACCGGGTTTTGTAAATTCTACATTCGGATTCGACGTACATATGTCGAAACATAAACTGAAAACTTGAGAGAGGTGGTTAGTTTAATTATTATATGAATTAGCATCAATTATCGATCATTATTAACAAGTAGTGTAAATTATTTTTAATGATTAATAATTATTGTTAGAAATTAATAATAATAATAATTATCTATTATTGTTTATTATGCTGTTCCAATCAGCTGGCCAAGTGTGAACAGTGACCTGACAGGCTGTCGCATGATTCACCCTCATGTTGACGACTTTCTGTCTGCTCTAACGGCTGGTCGTACAAGGCTCCGGATGGTCTTGAAAAATCCTAAAATTAAACTCTATTTAAATCTGAACTGAAACCTAAACCAAACTCCTTTCTGATCTAAATCTAAACTATACCGTTGTATTATAATTTTTCGAATGAAGTTGATACGTAGATTCCTATGATGTGGTGATAATAATCTAGGATACTTACCCTACATAATATGTAGGATATCCTAGATTATTATCACCACATCATAGGAATCTATCAACTTATTATATTATACAAAACACTGTGGTGAATTGGTGAATAGTATTGAACTAATACCCTTAGTGAACTAATAGGTTGCCCTTTACTCCACCCTCTTCGTTGTATTTTACTGCAACTTGCCAAGTTTTGTTTTTATTCTCTTCCTACTAGGTACAGCTGGGAAGACGGTGACGTTTAATAGGCGCCAGAGAGGAGAAACTGATTGAAATAATTGGCACAAGTAGATCGAGACGAGCTCTTCAGATAGCAAAGTGGAACCTTAACCGCTGAAAATTGCAACTAATGATATTCCAAGTAGCGGTTGAGCGGTCGAGGTGTTAGGGTGGTAAATTGATAGTCGAGTCATCTAGGACTAGACTGGAAGAAGGACTCATGCCGTGATTACTTTGATTGTTCTATTTATTTCGTTTCGAGAAGTAGCGTGTAGCCGGGCTTCTTGGTATTTTCGTTTGACTAAACCAGAAAAAAAGTGTGTGGTGAGTCCCTGTTAACTTGACAACCAATCAATGTCCAATTTCAAATCAACATTTTTGATTACGTCAGCTCTCAGGTCTTTTTAGCAAACAATCTATTCGTCAACACGAGGGAGTAAGAATGATGGTGGAAGGGGAGAGGGTGAAATTGTATAACTATTATGTAACAGTTTCAAAGACTGAAAGTGATCGACCACGAAATGATTGATTCGAGCCTGATCGACCCAGTATTACGAGATGAATTTAGGTAGATTTCAAAAATAATATATTATATTTCTAGGGTGAAGTGGCAACACGGCCTACCTCAAATGGGGCTGAACAACACAGCCTACCTGAGATAGGGCTGGTCAACATGGCTCACCTCAAATAGTGCAGGATAACATGGCCTAACTGACATTCATCAACCCGTAAGTTGTCTGTATAGAATATTGGCACCCGGAAGTGTCTATAGTTGCAGACAGTCACGTATACGTTCCTAAATTTTAGAAATAAACAGTTATTTGCGTCTGCTATAAATTAGAAAAAAAACCACGTAGGCCATGTTGTACAGCACCATTTAAGGTAGGCCATGTTGACCAGCCCTATCACAGGTAGGCCATGTTGTTCAGCTCCACATGAGGTAGGCCTTGTTGCCACTTCACCCTCGATTTATATAATATATTATATTATAAATATTATAGTATATTATACTCCTTGTACGGGTTACTCGCCATTCGATATCAGATGGTGTAGATACCGATGTAGTTGGAATGTCATGTGGAGCAACATTGACCACAGGAATCTCGGTAGGGATGCAGCATCGGAACCAAAATGATGTAATAATCTATTATAACGTCAAATGATTAATAGTAAGCGAATTATCGGTATATAGGTACCAATTAATCGGTATTGAATAATCGAAAGCAAATAATCGATTTTTCAATTACTTATTTCAAACAGATAATTTGCTAAAAATTTATGAAAATCCGATGGCTTTCTTCGTCTGTAGGTGACGGACTATTGTTAAATTTTAAGGCTAACTAGCTGTCAGGCCCGTCGCTGACTGGCAGAAATCGGGGTGTGTCCATCTACCTCAGTTACCTGTCCCGGACGGGCAGAACCCGGGATGGATCCATCGGCACTCTTACCTGTCGCTTTACGGATTATACCGCTTACATGTCCCTTTACAAACCCTTATAATCTTAAATACCAAAATAATATTCATCTGTCTCACGGGAAGGAAGAATTTAAGATTTTTATATTTCGGCTTCCCCATAAATCCCCACTCCTATGCATCGGATCCGGAAGTGAACCCCCCTCTGTCCTCCCCCGGTCACAGAAACATTTAAATACGGGAGAAAATGTCGATCCATTGAGCCGTTTCCGAGAATTTAAAATTTTTAAAGTTCGGCTTCCCAATAAACCCCCACCCATATGCATCGGATCCGGGAGTGAACCCTTCTATGTCCTTCCCCGATAACGGAAACATATCAATACGGGAAATGGGCTCGATCCATTGAGCCGTTTTTGCGTGATTGAAGGAAAGACAAACAGACAAACAAACAAACCAACAAACAGACACCAAATTCAAAATTGGCATGATTTGACTCCATTTCACGCGAAACGAATAACTGTAGAGAAATTTTTCAAAAGTACCCAAGGAACACGAAAATCGTCTCTAAATTTAGTTATATAGATAGATGACGATAAAGAAATGTCTAAACGAATAAAATTGCGTAAATCAGTTTTCTATTATAAATTGAAGGTTGGTGTAAATAGAACCGATAAAACTATCAAGTATGAAAGTAGATATAAATAATTGTATGAATCATGAAAACCAGGGATTAAAACTCTTGTAAATTACCGTTTCATAGTGTGAATAGCATAGAAATTAGCTTTAGGCGCCACTCAGCTTATCCGGGGCCTAGTCAGCGTCAAGTTAAAGCCTTAAGGAGGCTACATACCAAATTACAGCTTCATAGTATCACGTCCTAAGGAGGCTACATAGTACCAAATTTCAAGTCTCTACCACCACGGGAATTGGCATCGGGTGTAAGGGTGGCACCAGCGTAACAGAGGGACGTTTCAGCAATTTATGTGATGGCCAAAACTTATTCCATTTCTTGGGACTCCTTGTAGAAATGAAGCTTTGACAGGATATCACTATGGATGAAGGATACCTCCTCGGTCCGTGCTTATGCTCTTTCAAAATCCTGATGTGTGAATAATCGATTAATACAAAATAATCGGTAACTAAGCATCGATAAAAATTAATCGATTAGTCGGGCACAATTAATCGATTGTCCTATTAATCGATAATCGATTTGCATTTCTAAATCTCGGAATATTCTGTTTAGTTTCATTATTATAATAATACCCCATTGTGTACAAAATATCCTTAATAATAACGTTATTCGAAAGGAGAAATATTAAACATACAGATGCAAGATTCCACGTTGGTGACCAAAACTGTGTGGTCGACATATATGAATAAGATAGCGGCTTATCGCTTTGCAGTTATAGGTTCTGCCCAAACCGAGATAGGTTTTTTTTTTAGGTTCGTCTGGACGCCGCGTTAGATTTATCACATAGGTACCAAAGGCTTACATACCGATCACCTGACCTCAATGATGGTTTTATAATAAACCATTTTTTCAATAAGAAATTCATTTAGAGAACGACCAATTGGTAATTAATTAGGATTATTATAGTTAAAATTGTAAAACTAGTTCAATAATGTAGAAAACGGTTGATGATGTTTGAAAGAGTGGACTGAATAGGTGTCTAACTTACTTCGAACATTTGTTTACTAACTCATGTTTACTAGATCCTGCAATCCTTTTCATTTTTCTAATTTGTGTTTTTATTTGATAATTTATCATCTCCACTCTGTTAATTTACATGGACGAAGTTCAATTGTTTGTTTGAGACGGTTGGGCACTTCTACCTTTGTAAAATTCGTTTATTAGCATTCCGAAGAAAAGGAAGCTATTGTTCACGGTCCACAATTTTCCGAACAATTCTAAGAAAGGCTAAGTTTATAGATCGGGCCACTCTAAGGGGTTTTAAAGAGAAAAAATCACCCATAAATCCCAAAAAATCCACATGGCTATAAGAGCAAATTTTCGATGAAAAACCCGGTTTTATGTAAAATTTGATGTTTTGAACGTCTCATTCAAATATGGGCAAAATGTTTTGAATGCCAGAAGAGTATGGGATACGTAACAAATTTCGTCTCCATTTTTTTCCGAGTGGCACCTCAGATTATTGATTTTCAACGCTTAACTGGAGCACTGAAGGTGAAGAAACGTGGTTGTTACTTGAGATGTTCTTCACGGTTCATCTGCTCTAATCTGACAGTACCTACTAGGCAGTAGTACATACTAGGCAATAGTACCTACCTAAAGCATGTAGTACCTACTAGACACAACTAAGCTGGTATTATCCCATTAAAAGATGTGATTGTAACCTAACCCAACCAATATTAAATAATATAGTTATTATTTAATAATATTAAATTCTATAAAATATTATTATTCTATAAATTTTATAGAATTAGTAGTATAATCTAATCAATTTTTTAAATGGAATTGGAAACTAGTCCATTAAGCATCACAATCACTTACAAGATACGAATTTCGTTCTACCTTTGAGCAAATTCTATCAATTGGGGGACTGGTTTGGTGCTTAATCAATTTAAATTGCATTGCAATAGAAGCCCTACAATCCCTACTCACTGCCCTCAGGCCGATTTAGCTTATACTTAGGACATTAACAAGTTGACGACTTTGTGATCGCGAGTCGAACGAATGGAAACGAATCCTGGCAAAATTGACACATCGGATTTCTTGGCACAGAGATAAAAAAAAGGGTTGTGATAAAAGTCTCCATTCCTTTGATTATAACTACAAGAAGTGGCGCCGGCAGTAAATATGCCTATAATTTGCATTCTAATGATATACCAACATGTAAAAACCTGTATCTACGTATAACCAGTCGAAGTGGAACCATCAAGGCTTCACTGCAATCACGACAAGGAGCTTGTACAATAATTAAATCTAACGATCTTTCTGGGATGCAATCATATTCGTGGCTGCCCACCACCGGGTTGCACTAATTTTGGATCGAGGAATCCGAGGACGCTCGAGCGCTGATGGGCGAGGGTGCAGATTGTATAGAGACAAACCAGAAATGTTCTTAGTAGAACTAATCACTTCTTCATGATCTTTCCTAGAATGTTGTTGCTTTTTAACCATAAGACGAGGGATATCTACGATTTGCCTGTTACTTTCCCCGATATCAGATCAAAGTCAAAATCAAAGTCTTGAGCTCCAAACGCAGTGGTCGGAAACCAAATTTTATGGGAGAAAAATTTTCTGAATACGGATTCTTATAGGAAATTTTACGCTGAATAGTTATAAAACTGTTCTATAAAAATGGAGTCTAAAATGGACCCCATAATATTCATCCATATTGTATCAATCAGAATTTCATTAAAAGGTGCTCATTGTTGGCATTGCAAGAGGTGATGTAGTATGTATATTATGTAGTACCTATATTATACTTCCTAATGATAATATAAACGAACTCAGCAGTGTAATTACGCAATAGGCGAAAAAAAGGAAAGTCTCCATTGTGTCATTTTTCCAAATAGGTACGATCAAATGTTTTTAAAATATTTTATTGCAAGAAATATGTTTTTCAAGTTCCTATTTGGGGAGTATCCATTGTAGGTAGCATCAGAAACTTGTGAGTTAAACGGGCGAGCATCTACTACTGAGATGAACCTAGTAGGTACGGATCGCTATTCCATCCGAACTGAATGCGCGTCCTAACGTGTTTATTATAGAATCAAGAGGGAAGATTAGCGAGTAAACAAACTTGAGTTTTCTTGTGTAGGTATCTGGGTGTACATTCACTACTACACCGATGCCGTTCTTTCATTTTCATTTTCACCGTTTTTAGTCCCGTAAAATCAGTTTTCCGACCACTGTGAAACGCCAAGAAGTTTATATGGGACCGTCATGAAGCCATCCTACATGACACCATAGTGTCTCCAATAGTATTTTGGAGATTAAGAAAAATCTGGTTTGGTACCAGCGTTGCAGAGCCACCAAATACCAACATTAGTAGTGAGAGAACAGAAGCCTGATTTGAAAAGGCCAGTATGGATAAAATTCCAAATTCCTTGATGGAGTATTCTATGCGACTAAAATACTAGACAGCTAGCTTACTGTAGCTGACTACGTCCTGAAAATCCTCGACCGAATCCAATATAAATCGCTACGACGATGTCTCGGTTTACTTTTGCCCACCCCCACGATTAGTCTTTTGGCAGAATCCGGAGAGATGCCTCTATCAGTCCGAGCTCAGCTAATGTCTGACCGGTATATTATTCGATTGAATTCATATAACAGTGTTGTCCTCAGAAATGTTATCGGACTATACACAGAGGTGCTTACTACTCAGAGATGGATGTTACTCACCCTTGCTGGTGAATAGCCTTCTTCAGGAGTACTTTCCTTAGGAAGATGTTCTGAACTTACCACATATCCCTACCCAGTACAATATTCCATTTAAGGCTCTGTTCAACCATATTGAAACCAATACCTCCCTAACTGAATTTTCATCCAACAACCTCACCGCACCAAATGAGACAGTTTGAGAGCAAATAAACACCAAGTGGCCGCGAGCACAAGTGATATTCACTGACGGCTCAAAGTCATCAGAAGGAGTCGGGGCGCCGCGGCGTTTTGGGATGCAACGATTGCAAGCTCGTTTACAGCGGAGGTTATGGCCATTAAGATGGGCTGTCAGTACGTGCTGGATCGTACCACACCAGGGTGGGTTGTCATCATCTGCACGGACTCCTTAAGTAGAACTTATCTGCTAGCAAATCCATCGCCAACGAAAGCCAATAAGACCAGGTACTCCAATTATTTTATGAATGTAAGACTAAAGAAACAAGAATAGTACTGATTCATTCCGGTGTATTTGGGAATGTCAAGGCGGATGCTCTGGCCAAGCAAGGGGCGAGGGTTGGACCACTTATCAATATTACCCTGCCAAAAGAGGATATGTAACGGGCTGTACAGGTGCACTTCACTGCTCGGCGGCGAGAAACGTATGCAAGATCCGAAAAGATTCCTTTCTACAAGCGACACCAACCATCCCTGCCATCAAGATCATGGATGAATGATGTACTAAGAGAACGGAAATTCTGCAGAGTGCTCTCTCGACTCAGGACAGGAGTGGTGGTAACCCCTGAATACCTGCACCGAATCAACGGACGCGAATCGCCAGAGTGTTCATATTGTGATTGGCCTCCATGTGATGCAGAACATTTAATAATAGAATGCAGTTTTTTGTTCCTCTCAAAGAGAAATATTATTTGACCACTTGTACGCAAAATTGTCAATACCTTTCAACTATGTAACTACACTACAGTATCCGGTAATTTACCCAGCAATATTTTCATTTATTAATTCATGCAACATTAAGTTTTAGATAGATACCTATTATTTGTGAATTATATGGCTGAGTAGGGGAAATAAGAGAGATCTGGCACAGGGGCTAGTGGGGATAACCTGACAGACCTGGAAGGCGGACGATAACAGCAGTGGTAACCTTCCTCTAGCCTCACCTCATCGTACAGCGCTATTGTTTCAAGGTCAAAAAGTATCATTCGCGGTAATGGGAATCGATCTCGCGAACTCCGCGACTCTAATCAGTTATCATAACCACTGTACCAACAATGCGATGTTTTTTAATGGTGAGATATGTGGGTCATCCGAGTAGACCCGCTAATTAGGAGTGAAGTAATTACATTTTTGTAAGCCGTATAAGCCGTATTTATATTATAAATTCGCAGCCTAAACGTGTGATGAGAATACTATTTAGAAATCTTCCACAAATGTGGTGTATAGTGGAGACTCAAGAACCTACTCGTTCATGGGAGATCCGTAATTTTATTTAAAAAAAAAAAAAAAAAAAAAAAAAAAAAAAATCCCAAGGTAGTAGGTATGTGTTTATGTTCGCATATTGTTAACTTGAACGAATGGTTTTATGTTCGTTATTCAATCACGTTCCTACACATTGGTATATGGGAACGAGGAGAATGTATGTATTCCAGGCTCGTCTTTTCCCTGCTTTTTAGTAATACGAATACAAATAATTATTATGCATCAGGAACGCTCATTTATTTGGTATTAAGGTGTTCGATGCAATCGCGTAAATGAGGAGGGTGATCAGGTGATCAATCACACCCCAAAGACTAATAATAATAATAATAATTAGAGAAAAAAAAAATACAATTTGTTTAAAAATAAAATCTAGAAAGTGTTAAAATGCACTTTTACGAGTATAAATTCTCAAACTTCTCCGGGGTAAGACCCCCCTGGGGATCCGTCGGTAGTATCTCCTTCCAGGTTAATGACCCTCCAAATCAAAATCCTATTTACGCTACTGGTTCAATGCAAAAATGTAGGTAAGACATCTGCCGTAAATAACTCGAATAATCCTAGTTATAAAATTACCTACAATATAATTATAATATATTCATTATCCTAAATTAAACCTGTTTTACTTTCATTATTTCCAACTTCAAAAATATTCAAAAAACCAATTTTTTTAAATGTTACTGTTGAGTGTTCAAATAGGGATGGGAGAAATCATTCTGAGATTGAGGTATCTGGATGAAATAGACGACATTAAATGTAAATTTTACCCGCGGCGGTTTAATCACCGATGATTTGGTAAATACATTCAGTTGTTTATGAATGTAAGCCATTCTAGGAGTGAGAACATCGAAGGTTTGTGCTTATGGACATTAGTTTCTTTTCTTAAAAACTGAATTCATTGCTATGTTTATATTATCAAAGGTACACGCAGAAGAACCTCCCCATAAAATGATGCTATAAGTTAAGATGCTACGTATATGAGCTTTTTTTTCTTTTATTTTAATAGAATGATAACTTTATTGTAATTTTCCCATTACAGTTTCGCTGAAACGTACAATTAAGGGGTTACCCCCTAGTGTCACTTGTTACGGGGGTACTATCCATTAATAGTCCCCGTCAGTGTATGTAGCTATCTTACAGTGTACGTTATTACTATTTGACAGTATTACTTAAATATATGATGTAGGTATATAAGTATAGTCGAAAAACATATAGATTGAGATCAATTCACACATATTCAACATATAGATTGAGGTCAAGATCTTACTTTTGAAACATGACTAAGTACAGTAGCAATAGGAACACAAAGATTGAGATCAAGATTTAACTTTTGAAAAATAAATACGTACAGTTGCAATAGGAACACAGAGACACGTTTATAATAAAACAATTAAGTGTAATAGGATAACAATAGATGTTAGAAGTTTATGTTATAAGTTTAGTGCAAGTTTTAGTATAAGTTAAGTTTTAAGTTTAGTATAGGTAATTTTTTGGTTTAAAAGTTATTATTATAGATTTAAGAGTTGAGGAAATCTGGCGGTCGTTTCCGCTTAAGTCGCCTCAGGTGCCTTGGTGGTGGTGGACGTATATGAGCATAATACTACATTTCAAGATTTTCTTTGTGCCTACTTCGAAGCATTTGAAAGTAATGCAAGGATTTCCCGATTTAATTGACTAATGGTGGGTGCTTCATGATCCTTCCACTTGAGATTTTGATCTAAGTGAACACCCATATATACTCGTATTATCGAATTCGGCCTTTTTATCTCCATGCAGCTACACAAGTTTCTTACTGCATTACAGTTTGCCTTGTACACTTGGGATTTAGAGCCATTAAGAAGTCCTATTTTTTTAATTTATTGAGAAGGTAAATGCATTTAGTTTTCAAAAGGTTCATGGTGAGACTATTTCTGATATACAGATGACATCTGTATATTGTAAATCTGACATTATGCCTGTTTATCTGACATCTGTAGGTATATCTGACATTGTGCCTTTCTTAGTTAAAAGCTCCATCACCACGTCAAGGTGAAGGCACTTCGATGGAGTCCTACTTACATACTAAACATTCATACTGCTTGGGGGTCTTTACGACCACGCTAGAGGCCCATTCACACTCACTTTTTAAAACGAGGCGATCATCGGTAAATTTCGTTACCTTTGATTACAACGTTCCTGAGTTCCATTCATACAGCTTGGGGGTCTTTACGACCACGCTAGAGGCCCTTTCATACAATTCTATTGCTAAAAATAATTATTAAGTTTTCTAGTGTTAGTGGGGAAAATGCCGTGTTTCCGGTAGGTGTGTCTCTAAGGAATAGTTATACCATTATGGGCGAAATCGGGGGCTAATGGGGACGCCGTGTTTCCGGTATGAACATTTCCATAGATGTAGCCATACCTACCATTTCGGGCGTTTAGATTTCTGCCGTGCTTCCGATCGGTTACATGTTTTCGAATGGACGTCCTCACAGACTCTTTTTAGTCCAATTAAATAGAGGTTTTTCAGCACTAATAGGACCGTTTTTTGACTGGAGGATACTGCGAATCGTTATAACCAAATCATTTTGGACAGTCAAAAGGGCATTGCGGGGGTCTTCATAATATTATGTGCATAGATGCAGATCTGTAGGATGTTAGAGGATGAATATTTACAATTACCTATCCTGAGTTCAGTTCATACAGCTTGGGGGTCTTTACGACCACGCTAGAGTCCCATTCATACACACTTTTTAAAATGAGGCGATCATCGGTAAATTTCGTTACCTTTGATTGCAACGCAACAGATTAGTTCGATCAGTTTTTTGTTTGTTGTTAGTACATGTTTAGCATTATTTATATTGAAGTCTTAATGGTGCTATATTCGATGCGGATAACATAAATACAATATCTTAGAAAAAAAAAAAAATAACAAGTTGAATAACAAAAGTAGATACCTAGTCTAATACCTTCACACTTATTGCTAAAACTCAGAAGTAAATTAATTTTCTATATACATTTTTTTTTTTCTGCAAATATTATTTGTAATCAACATTTTGCTACTTTTTTTTTCTTGTTTTTTGTTTTCATTTGTCAGTGGATTGTTGTTCCAAGTACCCATGGGCAACTGTTGATACACCGTCCTCCAATATTTTCCTTTTAGTATCAAATGGGGATAAAGCAATTTTGTTAACTTGCGCGGTCACAACGTTGTGTTGTTTCGATTGGATAACGACCATCTGCTTTCTAACTATATTAGCCAAAAATAAGGATTTGTAATAATCTTCGAATTTTATTTCTTTTTCAACTACATTCTTACTAATACCCTTGATTTTCTTTATCTCCCTATCGTCTTCTGTTAGAATCTCATACATTTTCGCTCTGAGAGCTATAAACTTAGCTATTATTTTCCCATTCATTTCATCTTTGAATTTACCGAGTACTTTTTTATTTTTTATAGAGAAGCAGGGATGATCTTGAGGATAATCGGATGTATCCATGTAGTCTAACATATTCAATATATCGAGATGTAGATCGTCTGTCTTTATTGCGTATATAAAACTGTCTGTGTCCATATAACAAAGTGTTAATCTTTCAGGTCCGAATCTTGGCAGCATTATATCATAATGGTACTCATACATTGTTGTTTTTGAAATATCAAGTATACTCATACCAATGTATATTGGCTTATTGAATGTTATTGATTTTTTAGCCATATGTACCGCAACTAGATTTTCACTGTAAATAGTTCTATCTAAAAATTCTGGTTTTGCAATGAGTTTTTCCAACTTTTTAGCATCTGACACAAGGTGTATGGTTAGTCTATTCCTAATATTTTCCATTGTTTTACCAAAAATTGCATTATTCATCAACTTGAATAGGTCTTTTTCAAAATTGTTTTTAGCGTTCTTTCTAAATTCTGTGTTCAAGACAATGTAAGGTTGTAACCACTGCGATTGTTTGAATTTCAATACACGATGGATCTTCTCGACTTTTAAGCCGTGAGCTATGGCTTGCTTCAGTGCCATGTAATGCACCACATAACGTTCACGTTTTCCTAGATGAGGCGTCAATTTTGTGGTTGTATCTCCGGGAGGTATGATATTTTCTGCGAGGAAGGGAAGATAGTTGTGTGATTTGTGCAGGTGTTGTGGGTAATCAACATCAACCTCCATGATGTACCCATATTGATCATCTTCATTCAAACTCAATACATCAATATCTTCTTTGCACCAGTTGAATCCACCGTAGGGTAGAGGTTTTGACATAGCAAACCCATAAAGATTGTTACAGTCCTGATAACTGATGAAAGTAGGTTCTTCGTTGGGGTTGTAATCCTTTATATGTTTGTTATTGGCTTTAACATATCTGTGAGAAGCTTGACAAATTCCACCTCGTATCCCCTTTTCAATCATCAAAATCTGATCGTAATCAGTTAAAAGGTCCAGTCTCATTTCTGTATATTTAAGCATTGCATCCCATGATAACCCAGGTAATGTAAAGTAGTGAGCTGGGTCAAGTTTATGGCTTATATGAATTGTATCTCTGAAGTTTTCGAACACATCTGCTAGTAGGAGAACATCCGTCTTGAGGTAGTGATCACTATACTCTCCAAGTGTAGCACAATTGAAGTGTTGCCATACTGTTTTCGCATGTTGATAATCCTCATTCGTTATACCACGTTTTTGTAATCTGCTGTAGAATGCTTCTTTAGGAGGCAGAGCGGTTTCTTCCAATTTTTCCCAGGACGAGATGTATTCATACGGGAACACTCCTTTTCTCTTCATTAGAGCTAGATCGTCCAAAGAATGAAACTTTGTCGTCTCTTTAAATTCAGGAACATTTTTGGCCAATGCGTCCAGACTTGCTGACATAAACCTGAAGGTGTCAATGTATCGGATTTTGAATCCTCCTGCTACTTTTTTAGTGAACGATATATACTTTTCTTCGGAATTCGGAATAACCTCAATTTCTTTATCGTCGTATCCAAGCTCCTTTACAATGAAATGTGAGTCGTACCCAGAGAGGTTATGTATTAGGACTGGAATAAATTTTGGGTTCCTACATCTCAGATTACAGCTATTGTGGGCGGGTCCCCTGTATTTACCAGTAATATGGCAATGATCATGTACTTTCCCATCACTTTCAGTGAACTGTGAGTTGCACAAGTAACATTTCTTTGCAGATCTAAAGATCATTTGCTCTCTGTCAGATAGTGGAGTCATTGGAGTATTCATCGAATAAGCTGTCGAAATCGTCTCTGCTATTGTTTTTATTTGTTGAACAAAGTGAGAGACTGCATCCTTTCCCCTGTAGGCAATCGGTTCTGATGGTATGTCTAACTGAACACCCTCAACTTCATCAGATTTCTTTACATAGAGACAATAACTCATAGGTACATGCTTTTGAATGGTTTTGGTACAGGATTCTGTTGAACTTTCTGCTATAGGCTCTAGTAATGCTTCAAAATCAGCATATACAACGTAAGGAACCTTCAACATTCTTTCACAATGTTCGAACTCAATGTACGGTTTTTTTGTGGGCATGTCTACACGAATTGCTTTATTTTCCATACAGTATTCTCAGTGCTCAGCTAATTTTTCCTCTTTTGATTTGTCATATTGATCGTCGAATTTGGTAAAACACCTTTTACAGACGATTATTTGTCCGTTGCGTTTTGTCAACTGTCTTACAACCAATTTTTCGAAATTTTTTATGTAAACATAATGGTATGTACCCGAATCGTCGTTTATGAGAAGGAGATCGCGGTGATCGAGTAATTCCTCTTTTGTCACTTTGAGAGGGTATATTTTGCAAGCATCATCCAATCCGTACACATTAATAGAAATGTTATTGATATTCTCGAATTTTTTGATCTGCTTTAGAGGAGTAGGAAAATCTATGCAAGAAAAATCATAGGGATGGTTGAGATTGGCATATTTACTCACACGTTGTCCATTCTTAGTAATGAATTTCGCTAGAATTGAATATTTAAAGCATAAATTATCGTCATTCTTTACATTAATACAAGCACGTTTATTTTCGATTTTTGGTGGGAGTTGGATGTAAGTACTTCCCTTCAAAGGAATATTTTTATTAATCCTTAAACCAACCCTTCTATATGATGCAAAGACCATCCACTTTTTTTCAACTGAGCCTCCTCCATCTCATTTTTCAATTTTTCATTAAATTTCTTAACAACGTCATCAAGATTTGTATCAACTTGTATCGCTTTGTTTCGTGTTTTGAACGCTTTATCTTGTAACTCACCAACCGTATTTTTGAACGTACACTCCACAAGTACATTGACCTTGATAGATGTAAATTCATTTAATGCGTCTCTTATTTTAATTTTTACATCATCTTTCACTTTAGAGGAGGAAAGTTGGTAAATCTGAAGTGAATCATTTCGCATGAACCAAGATTGCAATCGGTTCTTAAAAGCTGTTTCATAGCCAGTAGTCATACCGTGTCCAATTCGTTCGAGTATAGCTTGTTTCTTCGGCTCCCAAAGTTTGATTTTCTTTCCAGTGGTGTATTTAAACATGAGTCTTCATGCCTCCTTCCATTGTAGATATTTGTAAATAATTTATCACAATATTTACAGGTAAAAACAATTCCACAACTATGTTCATGCCTCCGAATATGTTTGACACTGAAGGATTTTTCGCACTTTACGCAAATTATTCATTTTATAAACAGAGTTGTTTACCGTGTGAAGTTCAGGGAACTACTGACCAACGATATCCGTTTGTCCTTATTTATAGACCAAGGTCGGCATCACTGGTGTTAACCAATCAAAATCATTGTTATTTTACCCAATCAGAGAAGGTTTTATTTTAGCCAATGAAATTGAAGGATTTAGGTAACGTATTATTGTAGTCACCCAGAAACTTACTCGACGGTGGGGTGGAGGTGGAGGGGGAGCAAGGACTTACTCAAAGGCTCCGTCTGAACCCACCCGGTATATTAGGAGACCAGAAGTATGCAGAGGCCCCTCACGCGCC
>CAWUBA010000105.1:0-71026 GCA_963920205.1 Stenodema calcarata | reverse complement strand
TATTGACCCATATGAGTACCAGAGGAAGAATTATTTATGATAATATGCGGCTTCATCTCCTAAAACAATATAATAATATTCCAAACGCTGCCAATAATATTATTGATCTGGTCCTTTCTGGCATAGATATAAATGTTCGTCCTGCCGATCCCCTAGTTGATATCGACCCTGCCCATCCTCCTCTGGACTTGTTGATACATCTCACGCCCGCATCAGATGAAGTTTTCGTTCCAGATAGATTCATATATAATTTTAAAAAAGGAAACTACGCTAAACTTAATAGTTTCCTCTTGGAGCAAGATTGGGGTCTTCTCTCGGAGCTTTCCCTGGAGCAGGCAACTGACAAAATTTATGAGGTCATATTTTCTGGTATTCGTCAGTTTGTGCCCGAGACGAGGGTTATCGGTGGGGCTTTCCCCAAGTGGTTCTCTGCTGAACTCATCAGCTTGACAAAATTGAAGAGACTTTCTCACGCCAGATATAAGTCTTCCAAGGCCGAGGAGGATTATTATAGGTTTTCTGACCTCCGCAAGCAATGCAGTTCCCTGTCTGAACGTGATTATTCAGCGTTTGTTGAATCAGTTCAGGCTAAGCTGCGTACCAATGTCAAGGAGTTTTGGAATTTTGTAAATTATAAGGATGGAATTAATACCCTGCCTGACTGTATGAATTACAATGGGATTCAGGCCAATTCGACAGTTGAGTCAGCTGAGCTCTTCGCTTCATTCTTTTCCAGTGTTTACGATGCTCCTGTCTTGCATGACCCACTCTACCCACCTATTGACGCAGTTTCTCTGGCCTCTGTGAGTGTGTCCGTGGATGAGGTTCAGCAGGCACTCGAATCCCTGGATCCTCGGAAAGGTATGGGTCCGGATGGAGTCCCACCGTGTCTCTTGAGGAACTGTAATGCCTCCCTTGCGCTGCCTCTAACACTCATCTTCAATTTGTCTCTCACTACTGGATGTTTCCCAGCAGGATGGAAGGAATCCTTCATAACCCCTATCCACAAATCGGGCAGGAAGTCGGACGTGACCAACTACAGAGGAATTTGTACAATTTCAACCATGCCGAAATTGCTTGAAAAGCTTATTGTTGGGAAATTAACTCCGTTATTTTCCATGCATATCGTCCCTGCGCAGCATGGGTTCGTGAGGGGCAGGTCAACTGTAACCAATTTGATGGAGTTCACCGATTGCATCTTCTCCGCGTTCCAGAGTGGCTTCCAGGTCGACGTGATTTCCCTGGACTTTGCCAAGGCCTTTGACCGTGTCTCACATAAGCACATTGTGTCCCTTCTCCTCTCGTTGGGTGTCCACGGCGCGCTGCTGGCTTGGTTTGCCAGTTATCTTACTGGAAGAACTCAGAGGGTAAAATTGAGGAGTACTGTTTCGTCTCCTTATCCGGCTTCGTCAGGCGTCCCCCAGGGCTCTCACGTCGGACCCCTACTATTTTTACTTTTAATCAATAGTGTGGCTTCCCTTACTCCATCTCACAATGTCAGGATTCTCATGTTCGCGGATGATCTCAAGGTGTTTTCCCGTATAGCATCCTCTTCGGATTGCCTCCAGCTGCAGCAGTGCCTCAATGCTATCTTGGAATGGTGCTCGTTTAGCCATCTCGCCTTGAATCCAGCCAAATGCACTGTGGCTTCTTTTTCACGTACGCAGTCCACCTTGACCTGCCCATACTTCATTGACGGAGTTGCTTTGACAAGTTTGGAGTCTACTCGTGACCTTGGAGTGCTTCTCGATTCGAGGCTATCCTTCAATGACCATATCGAAGTGGTGGCGTCGAGGGCTATGAGATCGCTTGGATTCCTTAAAAGGTGCACTCGTGACTTCACGTCTCCTGAGGCCATTGTTACCCTTTATAAATCATTAGTACGGCCTGTAATGGAATACGCAAGTCCTATATGGTCCCCATATTATGAAGAGCATAAGGATCGCTTGGAGAGAGTGCAGCGGAGGTTCTTCAGGTATCTCTGCTACAAGCTTCGACTGCCGGCTGACCACCACCAATTTTCAACCCTTGCAGCCACTTACAATTTGCCTAAGTTGGAACAGCGCCGTTTTGATGCCGATGTTGTCTTCTACCACAAGCTAGTAAATGGTAGGCTTCAGTGCCCTTATCTCCTTTCACGCGTCAATATAAACGTTCCCAGCTACCCCACCCGTTCAGTCACATTGTTCCACGCTCCTTTTGCTGCCTACAACTACCAAATCCATCGCCCCTTGTTTCGCTTACCACGTGAGGTTAATGCTTTCCTCCAGGCAGCGGATTTCGATTTCTTCGATGGCAGCCTTTCTCGCCTCAGAACAAGCTTGGATATTTATCACCTTACTGAGTGAATTTTTTTCTTCCGGCCTACAGTGCTTCGGGGTGTTTTTTCATTTTTCATTTTTCATAGTAAACCTTCTGCTTTTTCTTTTTGTATTACTTTGTAAAGTATCTTATTTAACTACACTGTATAGTACTTCATTGTGCGCTCTCTGTCGTTGTGCAACGACTAAACTTTGTAATTGGCGTGAGCCGTGTGTTAATAAATAAATAAAAAAATAAATAAATAAAAAATTATCACTAATTATTAACAATTTTATCAAGTACCTAGTAAAAATTATTATAATTTATTGTTAGGTATTAATAATTCGTATTTATTATTAATAATAATTATTATTAATTATGATTAATTAATACGATATAATTCTGGGGTTTTTAATACTACGTCGGTAATAATTTTTCTATAAAAGAAGTACCTACCAACAAACATTCGAAATTACCTTCATTTCCGTAGCACGAAACGCACCTCAGAACAACAAACTCGACATCACTTAAGCCATATGATGTTGCAAAGAGCTTGTTAGTATGAAAATGGACCTGTATTTCAACAGTTTGATACACGATCGTGTTGTGAGGCACAATCTTTGAGCCCTCATTGTGAACGAACGGCTGGTCGTACAAAGCTGCGGATGGTCTTAAAAAATTCTACGGAACAAACTCTATCTAAATATGAAATAAAAAACATACCGTTCTATATGAATTTTTCGAGATATGAGATTTTCAAATTTTCAAAATTCGTTTTGAACCCCTTCCCCTTGACCTAGGGTTATGAAAAGTTTCGAGGACCATTGTGGGGTTGGTCGAAACCCATAAAAAAAATTTCGTAATTTTAACTCAACGCTAACTGGGCAAAGTGGCGCGGACGGCGTACGGCGGACGGCGGACGGCGTACGGCGTACGGCGTACGGCGGACGGACGGATTTTTTTTTATTCGATTTTCTGAATCTACGTATCTTGAAACGTAAACCAACAAATTTTGAGGGGGGGTTAAAAAAATTTTTCTTTGGGCGATTCCAATGGTTCATTATCGAAGATAATAAACCAAAATCCGTCCGTCCGCCGTACGCCGTCCGCGCCACTTTGCCCAGTTAGCGTTGAGTTAAAATTACGAAATTTTTTTTATGGGTTTCGACCAACCCCACAATGGTCCTCGAAACTTTTCATAACCATAGGTCAAGGGGAAGGGGTTCAAAACGAATTTTGAAATTTTGAAAATTTCATATCTCGAAAAATTCATATAGAACGGTATGTTTTTTATTTCATATTTAGATAGAGTTTGTTCCGTAGAAATTTTTAAGACCATCCGCAGCTTTGTACGACCAGCCGTTCGTTCACAATGACGGCTCAAAGATTGTGCCTCACAACACGATCGTGACTCAAACTGTTGAAATACAGGTCCATTTTCATACTAACAAGCTCTTTGGAACATCATATGGCTTAAGTGATGTCGAGTTTGTTGTTCTGAGGTGCGTTTCGTGCTACGGAAATGAAGGTAATTTCGAATGTTTGTTGGTAGGTAGGTACTTCTTTTATAGAAAAATTATTACCGACGTAGTATTAAAAACCCCAGAATTATATCGTATTAATTAATCATAATTAATAATAATTGTTATTAATAATAAATACGAATTATTAATACCTAACAATAAATTATAATAATTTTCACTAGGTACTTGATAAAATTGTTAATAATTAGTGATAATTGATAACAATAATTAATCTAACATTTAGGATCTAGACATTTAGACCTAGTGATCTAGACAGAAGGGTGATCTGTACAAAGAAGATAATGAACCGTTGTGTCAAGAATTTGCAGAGTTTTTTGGTTTATTATCTTCGATAATGAACCATTGGAATCGCCCAAAGAAAAAAAAAATTTTAACCCCCCCTCAAAATTTGTTGGTTTACGTTTCAAGATACGTAGATTCAGAAAATCGAATAAAAAAAAAATCCGCCCGTCCGCCGTACGCCGTCCGCCGTCCGCGCCACTTTGCCCAGTTAGCGTTGAGTTAAAATTACGAAATTTGGTTTCTGGGTTTGGACCAGCCCCACAATGGTCCTCGAAACTTTTCATAACCCTAGGTCAAGGGGAAGGGGTTCAAAACGAATTTTGAAATTTTGAAAATTCCATATCTCGAAGAATTCCCATCAAACGGTATGTTTTTTATTTCATATTTAGATAGAGTTTGTTCCGTCGAATTTTTTAAGACCATCCGCAGCTGTGTACGACCAGCCGTTCGTTCACAATGACGGCTCAAAGATTGTGCCTCACAACACGATCGTGTATCAAACTGTTGAAATACAGGTCCATTTTCATACTAACAAGCTCTTTGGAACATCATATGGCTTAAGTGATGTCGAGTTTGTAGTTCTGAGGTGCGTTTTGTGCTACGGAAATGAAGGTAATTTCGAATGTTTGTTGGTAGGTACTTCTTTTATAGAAAAATTATTACCGACGTAGTATTAAAAACCCCAGAATTATATCGTATTAATTAATCATAATTAATAATAATTATTATTAATAATAAATACGAATTATTAATACCTAACAATAAATTATAATAATTTTCACTAGGTACTTGATAAAATTGTTAATAATTAGTGATAATTGATAATAATAATAATTATTATCAATAATTATAATGATGTCTAGATCCTAAATGTTAGATTAATTATTAATCTAACATTTAGGATCTAGACATTTAGACCTAGTGATCTAGACAGAAGGGTGATCTGTACAAAGAAGATAATGAACCGTTGTGTCAAGAATTAGCAGAGTTTTTTATTTGATTTTCTGAATCTACGTATCTTGAAACGTAAACCAACAAATTTTGAGGGGGGGTTAAAAAAACTTTTTCTTTGGGCGATTCCAATGGTTCATTATCGAAGATAATAAACCAAAAGAGCATTTGTGGGGTGTGCATCTGACAAAGGTGCATAATGATAATAGAAATATTAACGGAATTATTTATTTACATAGTTTATACATACCTACATGATATTATTATTTAATCACATGGTTTTTATGCATCAATTTTTCTATACTTAGTATTTTGTTCTGTCTGAGTTATTCCAAGTACCCATGAGCAACTGTTGAGATTCCATCTTCCAATATTTTTCTTTTTGTATCAAATGGGGATAAAGCAATTTTATTAACTTGCACCGTTGAAAGGTTGTGTTTTTTAGACTGGATAACAACAATCTGCTTCCTGATTTTATCCATTGAAAATAATGAGTTGTAATATTCTTCAAATTTTATCTCCTTTTCAACCACATTCCTACTAATTCCCTTGATTTTGGTTTATTATCTTCGATAATGAACCATTGGAATCGCCCAAAGAAAAAAATTTTTTACCCCCCCTCAAAATTTGTTGGTTTACGTTTCAAGATACGTAGATTCAGAAAATCGAATAAAAATAACTGGGAAAAGTGGCGCGGACGGCGGACGGCGTACGGCGGACGGACGGATTTTTTTTTTTATTCGATTTTCTGAATCTACGTATCTTGAAACGTAAACCAACAAATTTTGAGGGGGGGTTAAAATTTTTTTTTCTTTGGGCGATTCCAATGGTTCATTATCGAAGATAATAAACCAAAATCCGTCCGTCCGCCGTACGCCGTCCCCCGTCCGCCGTCCCCCGTCCGCCGTCCGCCGTCCGTGGCACTTTGCCCAGTTAGCGTTGAGCTAAAATTACGAAATTTGGTTTCTGGGTTTGGACCAGCCCCACAATGATCCTCGAAACTTTTCATAACCCTAGGTCAAGGGGAAGGGGTTCAAAACGAAATTTAAAATTTCGACGATGTCATATCTCAAAATATTCAACTGAACCGTGTAATTTTTAGTTCACTTTTGAATGACCTGAAAAATTACGAATCTTTTAAGACCAATTGGATTTTTGTGCGACCAGCCGTTCGTTCACAGTGAGCGCGCAAAGGTTTAGGAAAAACACTAAGTAATCTTTCGCGTCGAAAACGGCCGTTATGTGACCCAACCTCCAGACGCCCAGAATAAAACTACGTTTTTCATCTTCCCGGTAAACTACAGTCTCTAGACTCTAACCATCCCTTCTGTCTACACCAGACTGTGTTGCAAATCGGCACCATACCATATTCTCACCGTACTCATACCATACCATACGAATTTCTTTCCTATCATACCATACTGTACTATACCAAATCATACATACAATAATATACCATACCATACTCATACCATGTCATACAAACCGAGTGAATATTGAAATGTCGTCCATTTCTGACCTATATTTAAAATTTCAAGTATCTAGCTCATCATCAAAATTTAATTTGTTTAAACAAATAGGTATTATTTAAACAATTTTACAGACAAGAAAACGAGTGAATATTGCATTGTGATCCAGTTCTGAACTATTTTTTAAAATTTCAAGTCAACAGCTCATCATCAAAATTAAATTTGTATTATTACAAAAAGGTATTATTTAAACAATTTTACAGATGAGAAACAGATGTCTCTAGACATTTTAACCGTGAGTCGGGGATAGACCACATTGCAATATTCACTCGGTTTCTCATCTGTAAAATTGTTTAAATAATACCTTTTTGTAATAATACAAATTTAATTTTGATGATGAGCTGTTGACTTGAAATTTTAAAAATAGTTCAGAACTGGATCACAATGCAATATTCACTCGTTTTCTTGTCTGTAAAATTGTTTAAATAATACCTATTTGTTTAAACAAATTAAATTTTGATGATGAGCTAGATACTTGAAATTTTAAATATAGGTCAGAAATGGACGACATTTCAATATTCACTCGGTTTGTATGACATGGTATGAGTATGGTATGGTATATTATTGTATGTATGATTTGGTATAGTACAGTATGGTATGATAGGAAAGAAATTCGTATGGTATGGTATGAGTACGGTGAGAATATGGTATGGTGCCGATTTGCAACACAGTCTGGTGTAGACAGAAGGGTGATCTGCACAAGGAAGATAATAAACCGTTGTGTCAAGAATTTGCAGAGTTTCTTTATCTCTCTTCCTCCTTCTGTCAGAATTTCATACATCTTTGCTCTCAGAGCTATAAATGCGGAAATTGTTTCCCCATTCATTTCATCTTTGAATTTACCAAGTACTTTTTTATTTTTTAAAGAGAAGCATGGATGATCTTGAGGATAGTCAGATGTGTCCATGTAGTCTATCAAATTTAGTATTTCGAGGTATAAATCATCCGTTTTCATCGCATACCTATATGAAACTATCTGTATCCATATAGCACAATTTCAATCTTTCAAGTCCAAATTTCGGTAACATTATATCATAATGATACTCGTACATCGTTATTTTTGAAATATCCAGTATGTGACGTGGAGGTCACTCACAGGACCTGATGAGTTAAAGCCCACTACCCCCCCTTACCTACCCTCCCGCGGCCCCTCTCCTTCACAGGGACTGCAGTGATAAGCAGTTAGTTACGATCGCCGCATCGAATAAGTTCACTCCCGTCCCCCTATTTGAAGTATTGCAATTATTCTAATTGTATTAATAAACCCAGTTTCCCCCCCTTACTTCGTCGTAATCTATGACTACACCCCATCATCCAGTACCTACAGGTACGTGAATCGTAATACCCAGAATTCTCATATCACATGGTAGCAGAACGTAACGGTTGATCCAAACCTAAATTGAGATGCATGTGTTCCCCGTCTTACCGCTATTTAATCCTTCACTAGCCAGCCCACATCCCATTCAATCATAAGAATTGTGTTTTCCCACATTTCTCCCTCAGTAGTGTTTTTGTGTGATCCACAACACTTTTTTTACCCTTTCTGGCCACCGCTCGTTGAAAACATCGCGAATATTCGCTGCAACGGAAAGCCATTTTACGAACCAACCCCCCTCCCGCCCCATCTACGGCGAATTCCCCCTGCCCCTCCTTCAATCAGGACCCCACTTCGCATCCATTTCCCCTTCGCCTAACCCTCACCTCTCCACCTCCTCCCACTGACGGCAACGTCCCCCCCCCCCTGCCACTCATCGGCTCCTTCCTGGGACGCCCCACTTAAGACAAGTACACCCCCCCCCCCCGCCCCATCAGCGGCTCTTGCCCCACCACCCTCGACAGCCCCACCCTACCCCAGTAAGGGCCGGTTTCACCAACGTTTTTAATCAACGTTTAATAATTAAATCGATGATCTTAGGTGGTAAACAACGATGTCGAGTTTCACCAACGTCGTTTTAAATAAACCAACGAGATAAGAAGATAAATCAACGATTAAAATTAACCAGCCGATTTTGGCTGGTTTAAGCCCTAAATCAACGATTTACCACTCCGCCATCTTGCCAGTTCTCAAGTTTTGTTGTGATCCGTTTCTCTATTCTTTTTCATTCTTGACACCTATGATGAGCAGGGGATTGATTAGAGCATTTCGGTTGGTGGACGAAATTATTGATGAAGATGAAGACTTCTCAATTCGACGGCCGCGATGGATTAGAGAGAGGCGAAATGATTTTGACCTCGATGAAATACCGGGTGAGGTACCGGCTCTCGAAAACATCAGTTCTATCCGTTCTTGAACAAATTGAACATATGGAAATAGTTTCGCACTATTTCCACAAGCTTTAGTTTTTCATTTGACTCAAACTTCGGCTCCCTCTTCCGCTTCTGCGACGCTGCCGCTTCCATCGAGGCAACCGATTCACAAAATTTTAAAAATGAAACAATCAACAATAAACAATCACAACTAAAAATCAACAATCACAACAATCAAACGAAAAATAGTAAAATATACTATATTTAATATAGGGAAAGCAGAAAAAGAAAAATCGGGAGGACCGCACACAATTGAACAATCGGTATGCCGTTATCAGTCGTTATCGAATAGCATCCATGCTAATTCGCCGTTTAATTCCATGCTAATCCATGCTAAATCGCCGTTTAAACTTAAATCGATGTTTTATTAAAACAACGTTTTATGAAATCTTTTTAATCGTTGATTACAGTGGTGAAACTCATTTCTCCTTATCAACGATTAAAATCTCTGGTTTGATAAATCAATGATTAATTTTAACCATGGTTACGAGTGTTTGGTGAAACCGGCCCTAAGACACCTTTGCACGTCCCCACTGCCCCGTCTTCCCGAACAGAAGACGCCACCCCCCTCCATCACCCGCTGCTCCCATTGAGCGCTCCCCCCCGACCACCACTTCACCTTCCCCCCCCTGCCCTTCTCCCGCTCTCCACCGGCTATCTCCCGCTACGAGCCGGCAAAAACCCTTCCCCGCCAGCCTCCGACTCCCGCCGTGTTATTCAACAACATGCCTATAACTGATTTCCACCAATTTAATTGTGATCGATGTAGGATCCCTATTCCAATCGATGAAAACGACGACCCAATCTTTTGTGGCGGATGTTGTTCGTCCTATGATTCAAAATGTGCCATGATGCCATATGCAGAATGGAGACAAATGCCCCAACAATTCAAGGATGAATTAGACTGCATTTATTGTTCTAACCCTGAATTAATCTCCACCCCCCTCCATAAGAGGGCGCAACGTTTGTCAATAACACAACCTACTAACCCCCTGCCCCCTCCGGTTGAACAACAGATACTGCCCCAAGTCTCTTGTTCACAGGGTATTGAAGAATGCGACGACCCAGTACCAGTCACCCAAACTCACGTCAAGCAACAGGGCCCAGCACTTGACGCCACTGATACTCTACAACCAGTACTTAGACCGGAAGCCCCACCCCCTCCCCCATCAAGACCTTCAACTGACGTCGTCGTCCAGGAAACCCCAGTCGAAAGTCCCCCCATAAAAAACCCACTACCAGTACCCGACTCCCATCCCACGTCAACCCAACTCCATTGCGCCCTCCCAGATATTTCAATTGCTGAAATTCCCCCAGATGACACCCTCGACTACATCTCAATCGAGGAAACATCCCACGATGATGGTAAAAATAGTTTTCAAATAAAACATATTAATTTATCATATCGAAAACGAGGTAAAGTACCTCGACCCCAAATAAAAATAAAAATAAGAAAAACCCATTTGAAAAAAATTATAATAGAATATAAATTACAACCTAAAAAGGTAACACAGCCCTTACATGAAACCGCAATGGCCTTCAGCCACCAACATTGCCCCCGAATTGTATTCAGGACCTTTGCTCCTACAAAGCCCCTTCACAAGTGCTGCACGGTTGACAGGGCACCGAGTCCCTTGGTTTCTGCTCAACGTGTAGTACCAAAACGGCCCCCCACCCCCCACATTATGCTGACATGTTTGTCCTGGCCCCTACTAATCATCCTGGCCACCTCCTTTTCCTAATTCCGGGCTCACAGGTACCTCATCAGCGGCTCCCTCCCCGAAAACAAACAGGCCCTTCAGGCACTTGGGACAAAAATTCAGTAAGCCAATTCTTCATATTTTCTTGTATTTTCTAGGGTTTTTTCCCCCACTCTGCTCGTTCCACCACCGACCCAAGCATTTCCCTCCACAGAGTGCAATTCCTGCCTCAGGTAAAATTATTTTCTTATTATTTTCAACATATTTGTTTTATACCCCGTCAACCGCCTCCAATGCTGAAGGTTTTCCAGCACACTCGAACGAGCAGGGACGGTTTTTCCCTAGTGATAGGTATGTCCCTCAAAACATAAAAATTTTAAAAAACTTGCAGCCCAAAACACCCTTCCGCCCTTTTTCAACGGAGGGGGAGTGTGACGTGGAGGTCACTCACAGGACCTGATGAGTTAAAGCCCACTACCCCCCCTTACCTACCCTCCCGCGGCCCCTCTCCTTCACAGGGACTGCAGTGATAAGCAGTTAGTTACGATCGCCGCATCGAATAAGTTCACTCCCGTCCCCCTATTTGAAGTATTGCAATTATTCTAATTGTATTAATAAACCCAGTTTCCCCCCCTTACTTCGTCGTAATCTATGACTACACCCCATCATCCAGTACCTACAGGTACGTGAATCGTAATACCCAGAATTCTCATATCACAAGTATGCTCATACCAATGTATATTGGTTTGTTCAATACAACCGACTTTTTAGCCATATGCACCGCTGCTAGGTTTTCACTGTATATGGTTGAATCTAAAAATTCTGGTTTTGCAATAAGTTTTTCCAGTCTTTTAGGATCTGACACAAGTTTTATGGCTAGCCGATTCCTAATGTTCTCCATTGTTTTTCCAAAAAAATAGCGTTATTCATTAGCTTGAATAAGTCTTTTTCAAAATTGTTTTTAGCACTTTTTCTTAATTCAGTATTGAAGTCTATGTATGGTTTCAACCATCGTGATTGATTGAATTTTAATATTCGATGGATTTTAGTAACTTTCAACCCGTGAGTGATAGCTTGTTTTAACGCCATATAATGTACTACATAGCGTTCACGCTTACCCAGGTGAGGTGTAAGTTTTTTGTTCATATCCCCCGGTGGTATAATATTTTCTGCAAGAAACGGAAGATCATTGTGTGAATTGTGTAGGTGTTGAGGGTACTCGACATCCACTTCCATGATGTACCCATATTTATCATCTTCGTTAATCGCCAATATATCAACATCTTCTTCGCACCACTTGAACGCACCGTACGGTAGAGGTTTCGACATAGCGAATCCATACAAGTTGTTGCAATCCTGGTATGTAACGAATGTGGATTCTTCATTGGGGTTGTAATCCTTCGTATATTTGTTGTTTGCTTTCACATATCTGTGGGAGGCTTGACAAATTCCACCTCTTATTCCTTTTTCGATCATCAAAATCTGGTCATAATCTGTAAGAAGTATAACGTAAATTAATCCCGTAGGTACAGCGTTCTCGGTGGATGCGGGCTGCACCTAGCGCTCCCGACGGCCGATCGAAATGTTCACGGCCTTATCATATCAGTGAAACGTGCGGCGAATTTTCATTCTTGAATTCGTTCTGCTCCGTCTCGTACCTCTCATATTACAAATTTGTGAAAAACTACTGCTCAACTAATACAGTTTTTAATACCTCGTCAAGTGAAGTCCGCCAACAGTTCACGTCGATTCCTTTGGACAATCTACCCGTCGTCGTACAATCTACTACCTCGGAAAATCTACTCCTTGGGGTACGTAGCAATTCTGGTATGCTGCCTACCGCATGTTGCCTACCCGACTACCACTAATATCTACATTTTTTTGCCTTCCCAGCAGTTCTCCGGTCTTCAGGACTTCATCATTCTTCTGGACGTACCTCCTCAGTGCTCTACCAAAAAGTCTGCCGCCTCCCGATCTCGAACACCCCGGCCAGATAAGCCAAAACCATTTTTCCCCCTTCAAAAACCATACCCACAAACCTCCACGTTTTCGCTCTAACCTCACTATCCCGTTCAATTCAGAGGCAATATTTATTTTCCTACAAACCCAGTTACTTTAGTTTCTTTATTTTCGTTTATTTGTTAAGTACAGCAGTAGTGTACCTATTCGAAATTCATTTTTATTTTTACTTGTCAGTAGCAAATATATTCCGGTGATCTAACTATAACAATTTGTTCTAGTTCTTCATTCCTCACCGTTCTTTTCTTCATTTAATTATCGTGGGTTCATCCCCACAATAGTGCTGTACAGTGCAGAAGTTGCAGTCGGATTCCTGTATATTTTAACATGGCATCCCATGATAACCCAGGTAATGTAAAGTAGTGAGCTGGATCGAGTTTATGGCTTTTATGGATTGTTCTTCTGAAATTTTCAAAAACATCTGCTAGCAGTAGAACATCTGTTTTGAGGTAGTGATCGCTATACTCTCCAAGAGTATTACAGTTGAAATGATTCCATACTGTTTTTGCATGATGATAATCTTCATCCGTGATACCACTTTTATTTAATTTGCTGTAGAATGCTTCTTTAGGAGGTAGAGAGGTTTCTTCCAACTTTTTCCAGCTCGAGACGTATTCATATGGGAACACTCCTTTTCTTTTCATTAGGGCCACATCTTCAAGAGAGTGAAACTTTGACGTCTCTTTGAATTCAGGAACGTTTTTTGCCAAGGCGTCTAGACTTGCAGACATGAACCTAAAGGTATCGATGTATCGTATTCTGAATCCTCCTGCTACTTTTTTCGTGAAGGAGATGTAATTTTCTTCGGAGTTAGGGATAACCTCAATCTCTCGTTCGTCGTATCCAAGCTCCTTGACAACGAAATGTGAGTCGTATCCCGAGAAATTATGTATTAGGACTGGTAAAAATTTCGGATTCTGACATCTCAGGTTACAACTATTGTGTGCTGGGCCTCTGTATTCACCAGTTATGTGACAATGATCACGCACTTTCCCATCATTTTCAGTGAATTGTAAGTTACATAAGTAACATTTCACTGCAGATTGAAAATATGTTTCTTTTTCTTTCGACAGCGGTGTCATTGGTATTTTCATTGAATAGGCTGTCGAGATTGTCTCTGCAATTTTTTTAATTTGTTGAACAAATTGAGAGACTGCATCCTCTCCTCTATAGACGATCGTTTCCGATGGTATGTCTAACTGCACATCCTCAACTTCATCCAATTTCTTTACATAGAAACAATAACTCATTGGTACGTGTCTATGAATTGTTTTGGTGCAGGATTCCAATATTGCCTCAAAATCGGCATATAATATATGCCGATCTTGAGAGTTCCATACGTCATATTATGACGTATGGAACTCTCAAGATTCTTTCAGGATGTTCAAACTCGATGTATGGTTTTTTCGTCGGCATTTCTATTCTAACTGCATTATTCTCCATGCAGTATTCAAGATGTTCAGCCAACTTTTCCTCTTTCGGTTTACCGTATTGATCATCGAACTTTGTAAAACACCTTTTACAGACGACTATTGGACCATTGTGTTTTGTCAACTGTCTCACAACCAATTTTTCGAAATTTTTTATGTAAACATAATGGTGTGTACCTGAGTCGTCATTTATGAGGAGAAGATCTCGATGATCAGCTAATTCTTCTTTAGCAACTTTGAGTGGATATACTTTGTAATCCTTCTCCAGTCCATATACATTGATCGAAATGTTGTTAGCAGTCTCGAATTTTTTAATTTGGTGGAGAGGTGTTGGAAAATCGATGCAGGAAAAGTCATATGGATGATCAAGATTGAAGTATTTGCTCACACGGTGAGCATTTTTGGTAATGAATTTGGCTAGAATGGAGTACTGGAAGCATAATTTGTCATTATTCCTCACATTCACGCAAACCTTTTTACTTTCAATTTGAGTTGGAAGGCGGATGTAAGTGCTTCCCACAAGAGGATTGTTTTTATTGATTCTTAAACGTAATCCGTCTATATTTTTCAAAGACCATCCGCTTTTCATCAGTTGGGCCTCTTCCATTTCGTTTTTCAATTTTTCGTTAAATTTCTCGATCACGTCATCCAGATTTGTATCAGTTTGTATAGCCTTATTTCTTGTTTTGAATGCTTTCTTGCACTTCGTCGTTCACATTTTTAAACGTACACTCAACAATTACATTGACCTTGATCGATGTGAATTCATTCAAAGCTTCTCTGATTTTGATTTTAACCTCCTCCTGAATTTTCGAAAGAAAAGTTGGTAAATCAGCAGGCGAATCATTTCGAATAAACCATGATTGCAGTCGGTTTTTAAAAGCGGTATGATATTCATAAGCCTTACCTCCTCCTATTTTTTCCATTAACTCTCCCTTCTTCGGTTCCCACAGCTTGAGTTTTTTAACCAGAGGTGGTCCCCCACATTTATTCTCATGTCTTTCAAAACTTGCACGGTGTTGGAGTTGAAACTCTTTTCCGCAATACACACATTCCAGATTGCCACGACATTCCTGAATATGTCTCAAGTATTGATTGACAGGAATCACCTTCAAACACTTTTCACAAACGCTATTCTCCATTTTCGCGAGAGAGATGTTCACTGCTTGGTGGTCGATGAACTAATGATTTCATCTCAATCATGAAGCCTTTATATAGGTGGGTCACAGCCAGGATTGCCAACTTTTATTAGGAGAAAAAAAGTACGGTTGGCAACCCTAGTCACAGCCTTCTATAATCATATTATATTATAATATGATATATTATATAGAAGGCTAGATATTATCGAGGGGCCACCACAGCCTTCTATATCGAGGGGATCACCACAGCCTTTTATATTGAGGGATCACCAGCCTTCTACTCGTATATCAATGGTAGAGGGAGGAGATATGAAATTTTTGTAGTGGTGGGGTAATGAAAATGGAGGTGGTAAATGAAACTTTTATTTCATAATACTTCTGTAAAACAAAAGAAAGTAAGAAATCATTCCACCCACCCTTATAATATAAGATATTATCTCAGATAAACTGAGGGAGTACTCGTATTTGAATCATCATGTTATCAACCGTCATCCCAGCCACTGAATGATCAGATTTTGGTATACAGCCTGGTATTGTTAACCATTTTAGCGGCACACACCCCTATCTCTCAGATAATCTGAGGGAGGTATGGGACCCAAAGGTCACTGGAACTATGCCATCTGCACACTAGGTTAACGTACTGGCTGCAACGCAATATCTGGGGAACAGGAATCAACCGAAGTCGATTATTTACAGATATGATGAGACATTAGGAATACTTTTGATGCAGGCCCAGGGAATCGAACCCTGGATGTCCAGATGGTAGGCGGATGCTCTAACCACTAGACCAAAATAACCAGAAATTGAGTACGTTGTTGGACCTTCCACTAATATTAGCTAAATTTACTATGAATTCACTCATTTTCTTCTGGCAGGTATATTGATCACTATACCCAAATAAAAAGGTTCTTTTTAAAGTATAGCAATTTAAAACAATAATTGTTATAATTATAATCATAATTATTATGAGGAAAAACTCTGCAAATTCTTGACACAACGGTTTATTATCTTCCTTGTGCAGATCACCCTTCTGTCTAGATCACTAGGTCTAAATATCAAGATCCTAAATGTTAGATTAATTATTATTATCAATTATCACTAATTATTAACAATTTTATCAAGTACCTAGTGAAAATTATTATAATTTATTTTTAGGTATTAATAATTTGTATTTATTATTAATAATTATTATTATTAATTATGATTAATTAATACGATATAATTCTGGGGTTTTTAATACTACGTCGGTAATGATTTTTCTATAAAAGAAGTACCTACCAACAAACATTCGAAATTACCTTCATTTCCGTAGCACGAAACGCACCTCAGAACAACAAACTCGACATCACTTAAGCCATATGATGATCCAAAGAGCTTGTTAGTATGAAAATGGACCTGTATTTAGACAGATTGATTCATGATCGTGTTGTGAGGCACAATCTTTGAGCCGTCATTGTGAACGAACGGCTGGTCGTACAAAGCTGCGGATGGTCTTAAAAAATTCTACGGAACAAACTCTATCTAAATATGAAATAAAAAACGTACCGTTCTATATGAATTTTTCGAGATATGAGATTTTCAAATTTTCAAAATTCGTTTTGAACCCCTTCCCCTTGACCTATGGTTATGAAAAGTTTCGAGGACCATTGTGGGGTTGGTCGAAACCCATGAAAAAAATTTCGTAATTTTAACTCAACGCTAACTGAGCAAAGTGGCGCGGACGGCGTACGGCGGACGGACGGATTTTTTTTTTATTCGATTTTCTGAATCTACGTATCTTGAAACGTAAACCAACAAATTTTGAGGGGGGGTTAAAAAAATTTTTTCTTTGGGCGATTCCAATGGTTCATTATCGAAGATAATAAACCAAAAGGAGAGTACCAACATTTTTTTGAAAAACTCAAATTTGGATACCCAATTTTGGAAAATCCAAAATGATACCAAGTGTGGGTACTTTTCTGGTTCAGGAAATTGTGTAGATGTCGTTTTTGAAATGTACCACATTTTTTTTTTTTTTTTTGTATACCTAAGTCAAATTTGGATACCCACTTTTGGAAAATCCAAAATGGCGCCAAGTGTAGGTACTTGTCAGGTTCAGGACATTGTGTAGAAGTCGTTTTTGAGAAGTACCGAAATTTTTTGAAAAACTCAAATTTGGATACCCAACTCCAAAATTACGTCAAGTGAGGTAGGTACTTTTCAGGTTCAGGACATCATGTATATGTCGTTTTTGAAAAGTATCAAATTTTTTGAAGCTTTTTCAGATTTTCTTTTTTAGTTTCATTCAGCTTCAAAACTGTTTAATTTGAGATCAAAAAATGCTTCCTAAGGGGGAAAATAAAGGAGTTATGGTGATTTTTCTATTTTCAACAATAACTGCCGCAAATATTGATGAAAATTGGTGCGGTTGGTCTTAAAATGTCCGCTAGGTTGTCTAGAATATGCTCAATAATTTTGAACTAAATCTCAATCGATTTGACTAATCCACAGCCAAAAATACGTGAATAAATTCCACATCTACTGATTTGGCTAATTTCCGAAAACATCAAAGTTGAACGGTGGTCAGAAAAATTGTCGTAGAGTGGCGCCTGTTTAAGGATCGATAGGAAATGGAACCGTATTGTATAAGTACCACTCAAAAACTAGCCATGCAAAAAGATGTGATATCCCCCCAAAAACAACTCCGTTGTAAAAACTGGCCCGCCAAAAAACCTCAGCCGCAAAAAGGAATGATATCCATTTTGCCCGCCAGCCACATATATAGGATGCTCGGTGCTTCGCACCTCGCTGTTGAGTATGCATATAGAAACCTGATCCTCCTACCCCTAACCTCCACCGTCAATGTTTTCCTGTTCCCTGTCTCCTTCCCACAACCCCCTCTCACCCTTAGTCACCCTCGGATTCACCTAATATGTTTCCTCTGTTACACCAGCAGGGAGCTTTACGCTTCTTTCAATGCTGTTGGCGGGAGCTTTTTGTCACATAAACAAGCCTGAATTGAAGCATTACTTCATTATAGGTGTACCACTACTAATTACTCGTGACCACCAGTAATACTTATAATATAGTAATGCTTCAATTCAGGCTTGTTCATCTGGCAAAAAGCTCCCGCCAACAGCATTGAAAGAAGCGTAAAGCTCCCTGCTGGTGTAACAGAGGAAACATATTAGGTGAAACCGAGGGTGACTAAGGGTGAGAGGGGGTTGTGGGAAGGAGACAGGGAACTGGAAAACATTGACGGTGGAGGTTAGGGGTAGGAGGATCAGGTTTCTATATGCATACTCAACAGCGAGGTGCGAAGCACCGAGCATCCTATATATGTGGCTGGCGGGCAAAATGGATATCATTCCTTTTTGCGGCTGAGGTTTTTTGGCGGGCCAGTTTTTACAACGGAGTTGTTTTTGGGGGGTAACATCTACACAGGCAGAGATAGGGTGCTCGTGGTGGGAAACGGCCGGGGTGACAGGCTCTAAATGCGCGGGAGAATCGCACGCGCCGACACCAGCGGCGCAAATTTATAATATAGTTTAATATAGTTTATAATATATTAATATCGGTTCTAGTGAAATGGCTAGGTTTTTGTATCAGATTCTGAACATCCCCGGGATCAGACATCCACTTAATCATGGTAACTATTTGATCAGCAACTCCTGAGGCCACCACCTCAAGACGTTTAAGGAGAGCAATTGACCTTAACCTTTAAGAAGAGCAATTGTCTTCACAAATAAGTCGAAAAACTCGAACAAAGTTGATTATCAAATCGAATCGAGGTGTTTATATGAAATCGAATGGACCTTCAGTAAGAACAAATTTCAACTCAATTTCAACTCAAATACGTCAGTCTCTCACAAGGAGACTTCAAATAATAGTTTTCTGATGCTCCAGTAGAAGCGCTAATGTACCTAGAGGTCTTCATCGACGAAACCTAGTTTCCAATATCCTCAAATTTTGGGGGTGGGTTAAAAATTTTTATCCTTTGGTCGATTCCAATGGTTCATAATGAAAGATAATAAACTAAAAATTGAATAGTTTGAGTTTTGATGGGCAGAGCGAGATTCCGGTCCTGCGGAAAGGAAATTAATGACCGGAATATGACAAATCAAGGCTGAGGTTGGCCACAGGAGTGAAGGAAATGATGATGATTGGCGGTTGCAGTTGGCAAGCCCCGTTCGGCGGCTGTGTGCAAAACCGTTTTCGTTCGGTTTGTCGGCTCAGGGAGAACAAAGTTGTCAACTTTCAAAGTAAAAGTGGAAAACCGTTCACAGAGACGGTCAAAACCCCTTTTGAATAACGTATGAGAACCTCGGGAGGTTTCGAAGTCAGTTATGTTTGCTGTGCGGTGTCGATGAGGCGTTGAGGGGACGAGGAATAGAAGGAGGGCGAAGGTGAAAGGGTGTGACGGGTTGTGCGGCAAATGGTGTGCGGGGTGGTGGAAGAGGTGGTGTCGAGCAAACTGATTTCCTAAACATGGGCCAGACAAGACCTCTGGGAAATTAAACTGCAACCGGCAAAGTGGTAAAACCTCTCCCTCCTTTTCCTCATATTCCTCCTCCTATCGCAACACCAGAGTCAACTCAAGACTAATCCCCCCGCTCATGCTCTTCACTCTCTCACACGACCCTCCCTGCAGCGGTTTCATAACACCTTGTTTCTTCTGGGTAACATCTTCTCCGCGGGTGAAATCCCCTTCTCTTCAGTATACTCGTACTCCCAAACGATGTTAATTTATTCTCAATAGATGTACATTAATTTATTTATTGATGAAGTATCAAATACTTCAAACTACTTTGTTAGTGCTCATTGTTGGAATAAACTACTACAAAAACTCTGCAAATTCTTGACACAACGGTTTATTATCTTCCTTGTGCAGATCACCCTTCTGT
This sequence comes from Stenodema calcarata, assembly GCA_963920205.1. Lineage (NCBI taxonomy): Eukaryota > Metazoa > Arthropoda > Insecta > Hemiptera > Miridae > Stenodema > Stenodema calcarata. The sequence continues at coordinate 50,941 of CAWUBA010000105.1, read as the reverse complement.
CTATACCAGACTGTATTGCAAATCGGCACCATACCATATTCTCACCGTACTCATACCATACCATACGAATTTCTTTCCTATCATACCATACTGTATTATACCAAATCATACATACAATAATATACCATACCATACTCATACCATGTCATACAAACCGAGTGAATATTGAAATGTCATCCATTTCTGACCTATATTTAAAATTTCAAGTATCTAGCTCATCATCAAAATTTAATTTGTTTAAACAAATAGGTATTATTTAAACAATTTTACAGACGAGAAACCGAGTGAATCCAGTTCTGTGATCCAGTTCTGACCTATTTTTAAAATTTCAAGTCAATAGCTCATCATCAAAATTTAATTTGTATTACAGTAGAAGTCCATTAGTCCGGCATCCAACAGTCCGGAATGCCCGATAATCCGGCATCGCTCCGGAAAATTGTAAAAATTAAGGTTTTCTCCAAAAGTGTGTCTTTAAAGCAAATAAAAACGCTTGAGAGCTATTCGGAAGTTTTCGGGGTAGTTCGGGATCATCCAGAAGCGCTCGGTATTGTTCGGAAACAATTAGCTGCCGTCTAGTCTCAGCTGTCACAACAAAATTTGGCTTTAATAAAGGTGCAGTGCAGCACAGTTAATCAATCGCGAAGCGTCTTCGCCTACTCTCTACTTTATACAGTACATCTGTAGTGACGTACGGAACTTTTGAAACTGTTTATAAACAAAGTGAGTTTCGTTCTAACTGTACAGTGACCATGTTTTCAAAACCTAAGCCTTCGAGTTCAAAAGGAGAGAAACGAAAAGACGTAACACTGACTCTCAATCAGAAACTAGAAATCATCAAACGGCTAGAAAAATGTGAGAATAGAAATGGTTTAATGAATGAGTTTAAGGAAAAAATCAGCTGGGCAGAAGCTGCAGAATCACTAAATAAGTTTATCTCTTTTGCTGAGGCTAGTACTAGCTACAGTGCTTCAGAAATTATTAATTTCCATATCGTTAGAAATAAATTTTATTATAAACGCCAAAAGTCGAGAAAACAAAAAACATTCGTGACTTTTTAAAATCCAAGTGAACAGTACGTGTAGGTACATGCATTTTATGAAATTTAAAATAAACTTTGTTGTATGTATTTGCATACTGTATTTGTAGTTTAATTATTAACCTAATTATTCTTATAATTACGATTTATGTACGTATGTAGTTTAAAAAAACTCTGCAAATTCTTGACACAACGGTTCATTATCTTCTTTGTACAGATCACCCTTCTGTCTAGATCACTAGGTCTAAATGTCTAGATCCTAAATGTTAGATTAATTATTATTGTCAATTATCACTAATTATTAACAATTTTATCAAGTACCTAGTGAAAATTATTATAATTTATTGTTAGATATTATAATTCGTATTTATTATTAATAATTATTATTATTAATTATGATTAATTAATACGATATAATTCTGGGGTTTTAATACTACGGCGGTAATAATTTTTCTATAAAAGAAGTACCTACCAACAAACATTCGAAATTACCTTCATTTCCGTAGCACGAAACGCACCTCAGAACAACAAACTCGACATCACTTAAGCCATATGATGTTCCAAAGAGCTTGTTAGTATGAAAATGGACCTGTATTTCAACAGTTTGATTCACGATCGTGTGGTGAGGCACAATCTTTGAGCCGTCATTGTGAACGAACGGCTGGTCGTACACAGCTGCAGATGGTCTTAAAAAATTCTACGGAACAAACTCTATCTAAATATGAAATAAAAAACATACCGTTCTATATGAATTTTTCGAGATATGAGATTTTCAAATTTTCGAAATTCGTTTTGAACCCCTTCCCCTTGACCTAGGGTTATGAAAAGTTTCGAGGACCATTGTGGGGTTGGTCGAAACCCATAAAAAAAATTTCGTAATTTTAACTCAACGCTAACTGGGCAAAGTGGCGCGGACGGCGGACGGCGTACGGCGTACGGCGGACGGACGGATTTTTTTTTATTCGATTTTCTGAATCTACGTATCTTGAAACGTAAACCAACAAATTTTGAGGGGGGGTTGAAAAAATTTTTTCTTTGGGCGATTCCAATGGTTCATTATCGAAGATAATAAACCAAAATAAAGTACATACATACGAGTACATTAAATTTTGTTTTACGGCAAAGCATACACTAAAAGGAAGGGGCACCGCCCGATAGACCGGAATTTCCGGTAATCCGGCACCGAGCCGGTCCCGAACGTGCCGGATTATCGGACTTCTACTGTATTACAAAAAGGTATTATTTAAACAATTTTACAGATGAGAACCCGAGTAAATATTGCAATGTGGTCTATCCCCGACTCACGGTTAAAATTTCTAGACTGTAGTTTACCGGGAAGATAACAAAAGGTAGTTTTATTCTGGGCGTCTGAGGGTTGGGTCACATAACGGCCGTTTTCGACGCGAAAGTTTAGTGTTTTTCCTAAACCTTTGCGCGCTCACTGTGAACGAACGGCTGGTCGCACAAAAATCCAATTGGTCTTGAAAGATTCGTAATTTTTCAGGTCATTCAAACGTGAACTGAAAATTACACGTTTCAGTTAAATATTTTGAGATATGACATTGTCGAAATTTTAAATTTCGTTTTGAACCCCTTCCCCTTGACCTAGGGTTATGAAAAGTTTCGAGGACCATTGTGGGGCTGGTCCAAACCCAGAAACCGAATTTCGTAATTTTAACTCAACGCTAACTGGGCAAAGTGGCGCGGACGGCGTACGGCGTACGGCGGACGGACGGATTTTGGTTTATTATCTTCGATAATGAACCATTGGAATCGCCCAAAGAAGAAATTTTTTTAACCCCCCCTCAAAATTTGTTGGTTTACGTTTCAAGATACGTAGATTCAGAAAATCGAATAAAAACTAGTGAAAATTATTATAATTTATTGTTAGGTATTAATAATTCGTACTTATTATCAATAATTATTATTATTAATTATGATTAATTAATACGATATAATTCTGGGGGTTTTAATACTACGTCGGTAATAATTTTTCTATAAAAGAAGTACCTACCAACAAACATTCGAAATTACCTTCATTTCCGTAGCACGAAACGCACCTCAGAACAACAAACTCGACATCACTTAAGCCATATGATGTTCCAAAGAGCTTGTTAGTATGAAAATGGACCTGTATTTCAACAGTTTGAGTCAAGATCGTGTTGTGAGGCACAATCTTTGAGCCGTCATTGTGAACGAACGGCTGGTCGTACAAAGCTGCGGATGGTCTTAAAAAATTCTACGGAACAAACTCTATCTAAATATGAAATAAAAAACATACCGTTCTATATGAATTTTTCGAGATATGAGATTTTCAAAATTTCAAAATTCGTTTTGAACCCCTTCCCCTTGACCTAGGGTTATGAAAAGTTTCGAGGACCATTGTGGGGTTGGTCGAAACCCATAAAAAAAATTTCGTAATTTTAGCTCAACGTTAACTGGGCAAAGTGGCGCGGACGGCGTACGGCGTACGGCGTACGGCGTACGGCGTACGGCGTACGGCGGACGGACGGATTTTTTTTTATTCGATTTTCTGAATCTACGTATCTTGAAACGTAAACCAACAAATTTTGAGGGGGGGTTAAAATTTTTTTTTCTTTGGGCGATTCCAATGGTTCATTATCGAAGATAATAAACCAAAAACTCTGCAAATTCTTGACACAACGGTTTATCATCTTCTTTGTTCAGATCACTGATCTGTGTAGATCACACTGATCTGTGTACAATATCCGGAATTGGAGAATGGGCCAACAAATGGTTAAAATAGGCGTAACTAGCTCAGTCGATACATTATTTAAATAAATGATAAGTGGAATAATTATTTTGCGCAATACTTGGCTGCAAAAGAGATCGTCGAGGACCCCTTGTGGGCTTGTCACTAGCCACTAGTGAATAATGTTAATGAAAATTATTACTTAATCAATAGATCAAATTATTATTGAATATTATTTATCAATGGATAAATAAATCTAAATTGTTAATGTGATAAGAAGGATGGGGAGGATGCCGGGAGGGGGGGGGAATGTGTATTATCAACGTCTGTCGATCATGAGTGATCATGGGTGATAAAGAGGAAAGCGAGGAAGGGAGCGGGACGATGGAGAAGGTTGATGACAGGGAGCGGGGGTTGTCCCCCACCCCTCCGCCCAACGCCACAACTGCTTAAATTTAAATTATGGGTGAATGTGAATGTGGAAGTGGGTGAGAGAAAGCGGGCAGATGTGGGTGGTTGATGAGGGGGGAGGTGGGGGTTGTCGCTTAATCATTACGCTCTCTCCCTCCCTCTCCACCCACGCCACTACTGCTAAATATAAATTGTGGCTGAGTTTGAGGTGGAGGTGGGTGAGAAAGAGGAAAGCGGCAGATGTGGGTGGTTGATGTAAGGGGCTGTGGGTGGGCAGGCGGGAGTTGTCTCTTAATCCTTATGTTCTCTACCCCCCCCCCCCCCCCCTCATCACCACCTTCGCCACAATTGCTTCAATTTAAATTGTGGGTGAATGTGAATGTGGAAGTGGGTGAGAAAGAGAAAACCGGGCGGATGTGGGTGGTTGTAGAGGGGGAGGTAAAACGAGGCCTTCACAACCCCCCTCCCTGTTCGCCGCTCCCACCGCAGTTCTTCGCAGATTCGCAGAACATTACGAATCCAACGTAATCTTGAAGATTTTAGAGCGCGACAAACCGGCTTTACCTTAAAAATCGTTAGAAGTAAATTAAAAACAACGGTTCATTATCTTCTTTGTACAGATCACCCTTCTGTCTAGATCACTAGGTCTAAATGTCTAGATCCTAAATGTTAGATTAATTATTATTATCAATTATCACTAATTATTAACAATTTTATCAAGTACCTAGTGAAAATTATTAAAATTTATTGTTAGGTATTAATCATTCGTATTTATTATTAATAATAATTATTATTAATTATGATTAATTAATACGATATAATTCTGGGGTTTTTAATACTACGTCGGTAATAATTTTTCTATAAAAGAAGTACCTACCAACAAACATTCGAAATTACCTTCATTTCCGTAGCACGAAACGCACCTCAGAACAACAAACTCGACATCACTTAAGCCATATGATGTTCCAAAGAGCTTGTTAGTATGAAAATGGACCTGTATTTCAACAGTTTGATACACGATCGTGTTGTGAGGCACAATCTTTGAGCCCTCATTGTGAACGAACGGCTGGTCGTACAAAGCTGCGGATGGTCTTAAAAAATTCTACGGAACAAACTCTATCTAAATATGAAATAAAAAACATACCGTTCTATATGAATTTTTCGAGATATGAGATTTTCAAATTTTCAAAATTCGTTTTGAACCCCTTCCCCTTGACCTAGGGTTATGAAAAGTTTCGAGGACCATTGTGGTGTTGGTCGAAACCCATAAAAAAAATTTCGTAATTTTAACTCAACGCTAACTGGGCAAAGTGGCGCGGACGGCGTACGGCGGACGGCGGACGGCGGACGGACGGATTTTTTTTTATTCGATTTTCTGAATCTACGTATCTTGAAACGTAAACCAACAAATTTTGAGGGGGGGTTAAAAAAATTTTTTCTTTGGGCGATTCCAATGGTTCATTATCGAAGATAATAAACCAAAAACTCTGCAAATTCTTGACACAACGGTTCATTATCTTCTTTGTACAGATCACCCTTCTGTCTAGATCACTAGGTCTAAATGTCTAGATCCTAAATGTTAGATTAATTATTATTATCAATTATCGCTAATTATTAACAATTTTATCAAGTACCTAGTGAAAATTATTATAATTTATTGTTAGGTATTAATAATTCGTATTTATTAATAATAATAATTATTATTAATTATGATTAATAAATACGATAAAATTCTGGGGTTTTTAATAGGTACTACGTCGGTAATAAAAATTATTTTTCTATAAAAGAAGTACCTACCAACAAACATTCGAAATTACCTTCATTTCCGTAGCACGAAACGCACCTCAGAACAACAAACTCGACATCACTTAAGCCATATGATGTTCCAAAGAGCTTGTTAGTATGAAAATGGACCTGTATTTCAACAGTTTGAGTCACGATCGTGTTGTGAGGCACAATCTTTGAGCCGTCATTGTGAACGAACGGCTGGTCGTACAAAGCTGCGGATGGTCTTGAAAAATTCTACGGAACAAACTCTATCTAAATATGAAATAAAAAACATACCGTTCTATATGAATTTTTCGAGATATGAGATTTTCAAATTTTCAAAATTCGTTTTGAACCCCTTCCCCTTGACCTAGGGTTATGAAAAGTTTCGAGGACCATTGTGGGGTTGGTCGAAACCCATAAAAAAAATTTCGTAATTTTAACTCAACGCTAACTGGGCAAAGTGGCGCGGACGCGTACGGCGTACGCCGTCCGCCGTACGCCGTCCGCGCCACTTTGCCCAGTTAGCGTTGAGTTAAAATTACGAAATTTTTTTTATGGGTTTCTACCAACCCCACAATGGTCCTCGAAACTTTTCAGAACCCTAGGTCAAGGGGAAGGGGTTCAAAACAAATTTTGAAAATTTGAAAATCTCATATCTCGAAAAATTCATATAGAACGGTATGTTTTTTATTTCATATTTAGATAGAGTTTGTTCCGTAGAATTTTTTAAGACCATCCGCAGCTTTGTAGGACCAGCCGTTCGTTCACAATGACGGCTCAAAGATTGTGCCTCACAACACGATCGTGACTCAAACTGTTGAAATACAAGTCCATTTTCATACTAACAAGCTCTTTGGAACATCATATGGAACATCATATTAAGTCGAGTTTGTTGTTCTGAGGTGCGTTTCGTGTTACGGAAATGAAGGTAATTTCGAATGTTTGTTGGTAGGTACTTCTTTTATAGAAAAATTATTACCGACGTAGTATTAAAAACCAAAGAATTATATCGTATTAATTGATCATAATTAATAATAATTATTATTAATAATAATTACGAATTATTAATACCTAACAATAAATTATAATATTTTTCACTAAGTACTTAATAAAATTGTTAATAATTAGTGATAATTGATAATAATAATTAATCTAACATTTGGGATATAGACATTCAGACCTAGTGATCTAGACAGAAGGGTGATCTGTACAAAGAAGATAATGAACCGTTGTGTCAAGAATTTGCAGAGTTTTTTTTATTCGATTTTCTGAATCTACGTATCTTGAAACGTAAACCAACAAATTTTGAGGGGGGGTTAAAAAATTTTTTTCTTTGGGCGATTCCAATGGTTCATTATCGAAGATAATAAACCAAAATCCGTCCGTCCGCCGTACGCCGTACGCCGTCCGCGCCACTTTGCCCAGTTAACGTTGAGCTAAAATTACGAAATTTGGTTTCTGGGTTTGGACCAGCCCCACAATGATCCTCGAAACTTTTCATAACCCTAGGTCAAGGGGAAGGGGTTCAAAACGAATTTTGAATATTTGAAAATCTCATATCTCGAAAAATTCATATAGAACGGTATGTTTTTTATTTCATATTTAGATAGAGTTTGTTCCGTAGAATTTTTTAAGACCATCCGCAGCTTTGTACGACCAGCCGTTCGTTCACAATGAGGGCTCAAAGATTGTGCCTCATAACACGATCGTGTATCAAACTGTTGAAATACAGGTCCATTTTCATACTAACAAGCTCTTTGGAACATCATATGGCTTAAGTGATGTCGAGTTGGTTGTTCTGAGGTGCGTTTCGTGCTACGGAAATGAAGGTAATTTCGAATGTTTGTTGGTAGGTACTTCTTTTATAGAAAAATTATTACCGACGTAGTATTAAAAACCCCACAATTATATCGTATTAATTAATCATAATTAATAATAATCATTATTAATAATAAATACGAATGATTAATACCTAACAATAAATTATAATAATTTTCACTAGGTAGGTACTTGACAAAATTGTTAATAATTAGTGATAATTGATAATAATAATTAATCTAACATTTAGGATCTAGACATTTAGACCTAGTGATCTAGACAGAAGGGTGATCTGTACAAAGAAGATAATGAACCGTTGTGTCAAGAATTTGCAGAGTTTTTTTTATTCGATTTTCTGAATCTACGTGTCTTGAAACGTAAACCAACAAATTTTGAGGGGGGGTTAAAATTTTTTTTTCTTTGGGCGATTCCAATGGTTCATTATCGAAGATAATAAACCAAAAGTCACCTCCCCTCCACCCAATTCAATGGGATTGAATTGAATTTCTCCGTAGGAGAAATATGGGCGACCACACTGCGATTGGGGCGGGGGTGCCCATTTGAAAAACTCTTCGAATTCTTGACATGGTAGAGTGATTATAATTCTTTAAAGTTGTAACGTGAAACCTTCCTCTTCCGAGAGTTCGCGGTTTTCGGCGCCGAACCTCATCTATAAGGGTTTGTTCGTCTATGACGGAGAGTAGAGTATCCACCTGTGCTGCTCTGTGATATGAAAATCGAGGAGGCTGAGGCCGACCGTCGCCATCTTCCAGAGGATTCACTTTCTTTGTTCCGCTGATCTTCTATCTCCCCGTTTCGTCTCGTCTTTTCTATCACATAGAAACTCCCGTTTTACGAAGTTATTCCCGATTTTTTCGCCCAAACAGGATTGAGATATACCTCGCCGTTGTTCCTGAACTGGATTCTATTGTTTCTACAATTTCGCAGTGGAGTCGTCTGGATCATATTTCAATTGTAGTGAAACCCACGTTGCCGACTCTGGTAAGTTTTACGATTTCGCCAGTTTCGATCACGATTTCTTGTCACAATTACTCCAACTGTCGTTCGTTTGATCCAGGATACGATCATCTCGTCGCAGAAAACAGTTTCGTCCGACAAGACATCGTTAACAACGATCTCTACACATCGACTCAAATGCCGTCCCGGTAATGCCTTCTCTTATCTGCCTTCTCTTCTCTTCACGTCTCTAAACGTACATCTATCAGTACCGTATAATTCAACATTCTTCGGTAAACAGTTTTAGGTACCGGCTGGAGACCAGCGATCTAGGAACGCGGTAGCGTTCCGCCCCGCCAAGCAAAGAAGTTGAGCGTCGAGTGTATATTTACCGGACGTCACGAAACGCGTTTTCGAGGTATCCATATCTCGGCTCCTATTTGACCGATCAACTTGAAATTTGGTGTGGGTCTTCTTTGAGTGTATATTAGAAAGCCCTGAAAGTTTCAAATCGATAGGTCTAAAGGGAGCCGAGCTACATAACTTCAAAAACCCGGTTTTAGGGCCTTAGATTGTTCTTCTCCTTCTTCTTCTCCTTCTTCTTCTCCTTCTCCTTCTTCTTCTCCTTGTTCAGACAGGCAAGGCTGGAGCCTCTCCACGTTGACCGATTGACTTGAAATTTTGCACAGAGCTTCATTTAACCTTGAGACAGAGCCTTATATAAAATTTAACCCATTATCTCAACCCAAAAAAGTTTTAGAAACAAAAAACCAGAAACTTTAGGAAAATTCTGTCCACTTTGACGAGTCTACAGCCTGGGTAAAAGGACCAATCGACTTGAATTTTTTTACATACATTCTTTATAGCATGTCTCAGTGCCATTTGAACGAAATAACCCATTATCTCAACCAAAAAAAAAAATTAGGGACAAAAAACTAAAATTTAGGGTTATTTAGGCTAATTTTGGCCATATCTCGGCTCCTAGTTGACCGATCAACTTGAAATTTGGTTTGGATCTTTTTGGTGTGGATAAGAGAAAGCCCTGAAAGTTTCAAGTCGCTAGGTCTGAAGGGAGCCGGGTTATATAACTTCAAAAACCAATTACCATGTTTTTCTACTTTTTTCAGTCGGTCAAGGCTACAGCCTCTCCACCTTCGCCGATTGACTTGAAATTTTGCACGGAGCATCGTTTCAAGTGTAGCAAGTGCCTTTTGAAAGATTCAAGTCGATATCTTTAAAGGGAGCCGAGTTATATAACTTCAAAAACCCGGTTTTTCACCCTTACCTGTTCTTCTTCTCCTTAATCAGTTAGGCCTTTCCACCTTCACGGATTGACTTGAAATTTTGCACAGAGCTTCGTTTCAACATCAGCCAGTGCCTTTTGAAAGTTTAACCCATTATCTCAACCCAAAAAACTTTTAGAAACAAAAAACCTGAAATTTAGGCTAATTTTGGCAACTTTGACGAGTCTACAGCCTGGGTAAAAGGACCAATCGACTTGAAATTTCGCATAGACCTTCTTTATAAAATGACCCACTTCAACAACAAAAAGATGTGATATCCCCCCAAAAAACACTCCGTGTAAAAATCACCCCGCCTCGCAAATATCATTCTTCAGAGGCCGGAAAAAGTTATGATATCCACTTTCCCCGCCTGCCCTTTTCCTCATTAAGGAGCTAAGTACAATGAAAAGCTTAACCACTTCACAAGCACCGTACCCCTTTCGAAATCTCCCCTTGGCGCTATTGCGAGACGTTTTTATTACTTCCACAAGCAACTAATACTTGATGGTGGTTAACGTTTTATACAAGTATTAGTTGCTTGTGGAAGTAATAAAAACGTCTCGCAATAGCGCCAAGGGGAGATTTCGAAAGGGGTACGGTGCTTGTGAAGTGGTTAAGCTTTTCATTGTACTTAGCTCCTTAATGAGGAAAAGGGCGGGCGGGGAAAGTGGATATCATAACTTTTTCCGGCCTCTGAAGAATGATATTTGCGAGGCGGGGTGATTTTTACACGGAGTGTTTTTTGGGGGGATCTTAGTTACCGGCCGAAAACCAGCGATTTGAGTACTAGCTGAGTGGCTGTAACACAACGACATCGCCGCTGTCTCGAGTTCCTATCTTCCTTCCTACCCGTTGGCTCCATCTGCCTGAACTTGTATCTACCTCGATAAGTACCTAGTTAAGATTTCTTTTTCCACGGCCGTAGGAACCAGTAGGAACTATTAGGATAGAAATATCGACTTTAATTGACTTGTCGTCTCTTGATTGTGTCTGTGAATTCCCTGAGATTGATTTCGTCCCTATTCGACTATACAGATAAATTTCATTTTATTAATTTCGTTTTTTGAATAAAAGCTTTCAACAAAGCTTTGCTTTGAAAACTAGCATTATTTTCTCTTTGGGTTCATCCCCATTTTCAATCCCTTTTCCTTTTCTTTCTTACCTTGTCACAGACATAATTAATGGCGCCCAACGTTTAAATAAATTATCGATAACCAATGAGTTATTAAACCCAACGTTTAAATAATTTATCGATAACCAATGAGTTATTAAACCCAACGTATAAGCAAGTGAAAAGAATTTCGATTTCAATTTTTTTGGTTTGCACCATTTTGTTCCGATACAAATATTTTCGTTATACTTAGTATTTCGTTATTACAATGACGCAAAAGGGAACTCCCAGCCCTAGTAGCGAGCACCTAGTCGGTGAACGAGAGCGTCAGCAATTAATTTCGGAACGTGAAGAATTGTTCGCTAACCTTCAGTTCATTTATGATATTAGCCAAAATGTTAGTCGAGATGATGTTACAGATTTTTACCCTAAGTACGAGAGGCTACCGAAAATTGAAGGTAAATTGGAGAATATTTGTTCGAAAATGAGAACGTTTAACGCTACATGTACCGATGTTAAGTTGCATATTGATATTGCTAAGCCTTATGTAGCATTTATCGACATTATTGATAAGGTACGTGCCAATTACCTTAAAGTCACAAAGGCCAACTATGCTTCTCCCAATACCCTCAATACCGAATCATCAACACCCCATTCATCGCAACTTCCTAGAATTAACCTTCCGATTTTCTCGGGAAAAATTGAAGAATGGCTCAGTTATTTTGCGTTGTTTGAATCCCTAGTTCATCTGGATCAAACTATCTCTCCAGTGAAGAAATTTCAGTACCTCCGTTCCAGTTTGCGAGGAGATGCCCTTGCTGTAGTTTCGAGTTTTCCACTTACTGGTACTAGTTACAATCTAGCCCTCGATGCCCTGAAAGCTCGATATAACAATAAACGGAGACTGGCCAGTCATCTCGTCTCCAACATTCTAGAGTTTAAACCGATGCGGGACCAGACTCTTCCCGAATTTCAGAAATATCTTTCCGTCCACCACTACAATTTTGATTGTCTGACCTCCTTGAATCTTACGGACACTTACGATTTCTTAAAATTGCAAATATCGCTTAGTCACCTTGATAGCAACACACGAAGGGATTTTGAAGATAAACATTCAGGCGACACATTTCCCACCTTCGACCAGTTGATAATTTATGTGACAGATCGTTTGCGTCGTGAGGAACTTATTTCTGTTGAAAGTAAGCATTCATCAGGCAATATGAGGAATACTACGGATACTTCAAAATCTAATCACACTACTTCTTCTAACCGGAATAAACGTTCAGAAGTAGTCGCACTATATAATGTGGTACCTTCTACCATTAAGGATGGTTCAACAGATGTCAAACCATCTAGTTCATCTAAACCAGTCTCTCCTGTAGAGTGTTGGAACTGTCAGGGACCTCATGTTTTTTCCGTATGCCCATTGCCAAGGAAAAAGTTTTGCTACCGGTGTGGTCACAAGGATGTGAGTGTTTACTCTTGTCCAAAATGCTCTATTTCAAAAAACGGAGTAGGGAACCGGCCTTAGGGGTCAACCCAGTTCCCCTAACCTCTCAAGATCCCTCTGTCTCACTTCTTTCGTCTCGACCACTATCTACCGTACCGCCAAAACAACATACCGTTCCAGTACTATCTACCATCACTAACTCCAGCGAGTCTGCTTCAACTCCGTCTGTTTTACCGTCTCTTTTCTTGAAGGTTCCATGTCACACAGTGGATGTGTCATCTGACCTGCTGATTCTACCGCTACTGTTCCGTTCCGCTCAAATACCGTCCAGCCCCAGTAGGGCGATTGAATTTTCTACAGTTCCTGCCTTATGTGATACTGAATCTCGCCTATCGTTCATAGGAGACCTCGGTCTGAGGATGCTACAGCCAATCAACCTTCCAATGGAGGAGTTTCCACCTTTTACAGTGTTGATGGCAAATGGTAGTCAAGTTACCATTTCTCATGGTTATCGTTTGGAATTTTCCTTGGGAAACCAAATTATATCATCCCACTTCTACTACCTCAACTCCTTATCATTTCCTATCGTTATTGGGTTAGATTTCCTGAAGGAGAACAAAGTTGTCACGGATGCTTTTCATAAGTTATGGTGGTATTCCGCTTGCAACCATACCGATTTTACGTTGAGTATCGTAAAGGCAAACTTAATTGTGTGGCTGACGCACTTTCACGGGTATCACCCCAGTCTGAACACCTTGCCGCTATCTCTACCGAAAATTCTCCAACACACACTACCCAAGATGAGTGGTATCAGAGGAAATTTTACAAGGTTAAGAATAACCCAGACCTCCATCCTGATTGGATGGTGGAAGGTAATAACTTATTTTATTATCGTAAATCCTTTTTGAAAGGTGAACTCGAGGAACCAAGTGAAGACTGGAAGTTAGTAATCCCTTGGGTCCTCAGGTTAGATATCCTGCGCGAATGCCATGATGATCCACAATCAGGACATCTGGGAATAGCCAAAACTCACTGGCGCATTGGCCGGCAATACTATTGGCCAGGGATTTACCAAGATATCGTACGTTACGTTCAACGGTGTGACACTTGTCAGCGAGTGAAGCCACAGAACACTGCCCCTCGTGGACTCATGTATCCACGCTATTCAACAACCCCATGGCATACAGTATCAACCGATATAATGGGACCCTTTCCCACTAGTTCGTCTGGGAATAAGTACTTACTCGTTTTTGAAGATATCTTTACCAAGTGGGTAGAGCTGGTGCCCATCCGAGTAGCTACTTCTGCCGTTATTTTAAATAAGTTCAGGTCGGTAGTCCTGAATCGCTTTGGAACCCCCTCAATGTTAATTACCGACAATGCAACCAATTTCGTCAACTCAGCAGTGCAATCCTTAACAAAGGCTTGTGGGATAGTCCACAGGACAACCCCACTATACCACTGCCAAGCCAACCCTACCGAGAGGGCAAACAGGAACATACGTCAGCTACTAATTACTTACCTGGACAAAGAACGCCACACTAAATGGGATAAATACCTGGGTGAGCTTCAGTTTGCGCTCAATAGCGCCGTACATGGCTCAACTAAATTCTCGCCAGCCTTTCTCAACTTTGGTCGAGAACTAACTCCGTTACATTCTCTTTCCAGACAAGTCTCGCCTTCTGTCTCTAGTACCGCCAATGCAGCTACAGTTTTGGCCAACACCAACGAGTGGGCTCTCCGTATGAAGAAACTGTCGGAACTCCACCATTTGGTTGCACAAATCTTTTGAAGGCCAGCCTCAACCAGAGTCATCACTACAATCTCCGACGTCGTCCAGATCTCTTCAAAGTCGGTGATCAAGTTCTCCGCAAGACCTTCACACTTTCTTCTGCTGCCGACCGTATTGCAGCCAAGCTGAACCCCAAGTTTGAAGGGCCGTTCACTGTCTCATCCGTCAGTCCTGGTGGCACTTACCAACTCCAAGACCGTCAAGGACGACACGCAGGGTCCTGGCATCCCTCCAAACTTAAGCACTTTTTACCACCTCAACCGCTGGAGAGGGGTATGTAACGTGAAACGTTCCTCTTCCGAGAGTTCGCGGTTTTCGGCGCCGAACCTCATCTATAAGGGTTTGTTCGTCTATGACGGAGAGTAGAGTATCCACCTGTGCTGCTCTGTGATATGAAAATCGAGGAGGCTGAGGCCGACCGTCGCCATCTTCCAGAGGATTCACTTTCTTTGTTCCGCTGATCTTCTATCTCCCCGTTTCGTCTCGTCTTTTCTATCACATAGAAACTCCTGGAAAAGCCTGGTATATATACATGTTTTGGCCCGCAGTAGTGCTGTATCGCGGTATTGACATGTGTCCGAAGGACTGAAAACGAGTATTTTTTTTTTTTTTTTTTTTTTGGTTTATTATCTTCGATAATGAACCATTGGAATCGCCCAAAGAAAAAACAATTTTAACCCCCCCTCAAAATTTGTTGGATTACGTTTCAAGATACGTAGATTCAGAAAATCGAATAAAAAAAAATCCGTCCGTCCGCCGTACGCCGTCCGTGCCACTTTGCCCAGTTAGCGTTGAGTTAAAATTACGAAATTCGGTTTCTGGGTTTGGACCAGCCCCACAATGGTCCTCGAAACTTTTCATAACCCTAGGTCAAGGGGAAGGGGTTCAAAACGAAATTTAAAATTTCGACAATGTCATATCTCAAATTATTTAACTGAAACGTGTAATTTTCAGTTCACTTTCGAATGACCTGAAGAATTACGAATCTTTTAAGACCAATTGGATTTTTGTGGTGCGACCAGCCGTTCGTTCACAGTGAGCGCGCAAAGGTTTAGGAAAAACACTAATCTTTCGCGTCGAAAACGGCCGTTATGTGACCCAACCCTCAGACGCCCAGAATAAAACTACCTTTTGTCATCTTCCCGGTAAACTATAGTCTAGAAATTTTAACCGTGAGTCGGGGATAGACCACATTGCAATATTTACTCGGTTTCTCATCTGTAAAATTGTTTAAATAATACCTTTTTGTAATAATACAAATTAAATTTTGAAGATGAGCTATTGACTTGAAATTTTAAAAATAGGTCAGAACTGGATCACAGAACTGGATTCACTCGGTTTCTTGTCTGTAAAATTGTTTAAATAATACCTATTTGTTTAAACAAATTAAATTTTGATGATGAGCTAGATACTTGAAATTTTAAATATAGGTCAGAAATGGATGACATTTCAATATTCACTCGGTTTGTATGACATGGTATGGTATATTATTGTATGTATGATTTAGTACAGTATGGTATGATAGGAAAGAAATTCGTATGGTATGGTATGAGTACGGTGAGAATATGGTATGGTGCCGATTTGCAATACAGTCTGGTATAGACAGAAGGGTGATCTGCACAAGGAAGATAATAAACCGTTGTGTCAAGAATTTGCAGAGTTTTTCTCTTTGGGTTCATCCCCATTTTCAATCCCTTTTCCTTTTCTTTCTTACCTTGTCACAAAGTACGCAAAAATTTTATGTACCTATATCATCTCCTGGTCAACAACATTAATTTGAGTACGTTGATTATAATATAGTCAATGTTCATACTTATCTTCAAACATATAATATATCTGAAAACCATGCGCTAATAGAATCAGCTGGACAAGTTTGAACATTGACCCGACAAGCTGCCCTATGATTCATCCTTATGTTGACAGCTTTTGATCTGCCCAACTTTGAAAAGCTGCAGATGGTCTTGAACAATAATTGCTTATCGTAATTAAGTTTATTTTTAAACTTAATATTATTTTATATTAACACTAACTGTCGGGCCGGCGGTGACGGGTAGAACTCAGGGTGTGTCCGTCTACCTCTATTATCTGTCCCGGATGGGCAGAACTCGGGATGGATCCATCTGCCACTCTCACCTGTTGCTTTACGGATTATATCTCTTACATGTCCCTTTACAAACCCTTATAATCTCAAATATCAAAAATAATATTCATATGTCTCACGGGCAGGAAGAATTTAAGATTTTTATATTTCGGCTTCCCTATAAAACCCCACCCCTATGCATCGAATCAGGAAGTGAACCCCCTATGTCCTTCCCCGGTCACAGAAACATTTAAATACGGGAGAAAAGTTTGATCCATTGAGCCGTTTGCGAGAAATTAAAATTTTTATAGTTCAACTACTCTGTAAATCCCCACCCCTATGCATCGGATCCGGGAGTGAAATGGGTTCGATCCTTCGAGCCGTTTTTGAGAATTTTATTTTTTTTATTTCGGCTTACTCATATACCCCTACGCATCGGATCAGGAAGTGAACCCCCTATGTCCTTCCCCGGTCACAGAAACATTCAAATACGGGAGAAAAGTTTGATCCATTGAGCCGTTTGCGAGAAATTAAAATTTTTATAGTTCAACTACTCTGTAAATCCCCACCCCTACGCATCGGATCCGGAAGTAAACCCCCTAAGTCCTTCGTCGATCACGGAAACATTTAAGGGGAAAGTGGACGACAAGTGTGCGAGAGAGAGAGAGTGAGAAGGCACCAAAAGTATTCCCACCAAATATTTCAACAGCCGGGTGAGCGATTTTCAATCTGAAAAAACTCTGCAAATTCTTGACACAACGGTTCATTATCTTCTTTGTACAGATCACCCTTCTGTCTAGATCACTAGGTCTAAATGTCTAGATCCTAAATTTTAGATTAATTATTATTATCAATTATCACTAATTATTAACAATTTTATCAAGTACCTACCTACTGAAAATTATTATAATTTATTGTTAGGTATTGATAATTCGTATTTATTATTAATAATAATTGGATGAACTAAATGTCTGTTGTTTACTTGAACTCTGTGTTTATGCGCCTATCGCAGAACTTTCGCCTCGCACCGTCGTTCATTCCAACTGCCCCTGGCTCATGAAGTCAGTCCGCAACGCTCGCTTGTACCGCACTGATCGATTTATCGCACATTTATATATCTTCATAATTATTGTTTTAATTATATTCGCTCGGGAGTATTTCGCACCGCGAGTGATTTCTGGCCTCCATTCGCGCATTGAACCATCGCCTGTCGAAGAAATAGGTAGAAAAGCCTTAAAACATTCCTTTTCCCATCCCCACCTAAACCCTTTCGTCCAACTTCGACGAAGAAAGGCAGAAGGTAAGCTTAGCTTATAATTCCCTATATTTTGCTGTTTGGGGCAGCTGGTCCTTCGTAAAAAACGCAACGCAAACATCTTTTTGGTCAGCTTCGAGCCAAATTATTTTCGGAACAGAATTCACTCGTGGTGCCGAAATTTCCTCACGCACATACCGCATAATAATTTCATACCGCATAATAATTTCATACCGCATAATAATTTCATTCCGCATAATAATTTTATACACATATTTTATACCTTGTAGGAATAATAGCGTATTTCAACCATTATTCAATTACTATCAGGTATCCGCTCATTTCGCTAAAGTGACCTTTTGCTATTGATGTGAGACAGACGGTCTTGTTCAGACAGTCTAGTTCCAGAATTGCACTCACTTTGCACGTTAATAAGTTATCTGGGTACAGAGGTCACTCACTACAGATTATCTTCAAACTCAGCAGCTCATCAAAGTTGTCTGTAGGTCTTAATAGCTTTGTTTACGTCCGATTGGACAATCTCCATCTGAAATTTGTACCTGTACATCTGCTCATTTAATTCATTACTGAAATTACAATGTCCACCTCAGCTGAGGAAAACACATTAGCTGTTTTACAGAAAAAGAAAGAAATGTTGTTCAAACGCATTCAAGACCTGTATGATCAGGCGATAAAAGTCCGAACTGACAATAAGTATTCTGTTGGTTTCGTATCTGGCGCTAGAACCGTAGGTACAATACGCTCAGATTTTATTGCTTGCATTGATAAGATCAATGAAATTTCGCTTTCGGTGAAAGCCAAGTTTACACCTACCTATAGTGAAGTCGAGGCATTCGAACTTTTGTATTGCGAAGTTAACGATGTTTTTCATCTGATTGAAACACGAAGACAAGCCACTACGTCCTCTAAATCTCAGCCTAGCTCAGGAGATAGTCATTGTCATGGAAGTAAACTACCGCCGATTCATATACCATCCTTCAATGGTGCGCCTGAGGAATGGCCCATATTTTACCAAGTATTTGTCAAAATTGTTCATGAGAACCCCGCATATAGTGACGTAGAAAAAGTCACACATTTAGTTTCACATTTGAAAGGTTCCGCTAGGGCAGTGTGTACCTCAATTCCACCTACTGCCGAGAATTATAATCTCATTCTACAGACGCTTAAAAATAGATTCGAAGATAAGAGGACGCTCGCTTCTACTTATCTCGAAAAAGTATTGAATTTCAAGTCTCTTTCCGCTGAATCTGAGAAATCCTTAGATGAATTTCTTTGCAATTTTGTCGAGCCCGTAAATGCACTGAAGCAGATGAAATTCAATGATCTTGCTGATTATTTGTTTCTACATATCGCTTTGAAGAAGCTTGATCCCTCAACAACTAGGTCATTTGAGAACAATAACCGCTCAAATGAGAGTATTCCCGCATTTTCCGATCTTGTTACTTTTGTCACTGAACAGGCGAAAATATTGAGTAGGGGTGCTACTGTTTCTAATAAGGTGTCAAGTGGGAAAACAAGGTCAAATTTTGATAAAAACACGCAAAACTCTCATGTTTTGTTGGCTCAGGAACCCAACTCGCCCAGTGTTTCGCATCCTGCATCTTCTAAAGCTGGAATCTCTCCGAATGGCTGTCCATTGTGCTCCTCCGCCAATAATCACTCCCTGTACTTGTGTGTTAAATTCAGAGAACTGAATGTTGATGACCGTTGGAACTACTCTAAATCACACAACATTTGTTTCAATTGCTTGTCTCCACTACACAGAAGTCAGGCCTGTAAATCCACTTCAAATTGTAAAGCCGAGGGATGTCGTAAGAAACATCACACGATGCTACATCGCACTTATTCACAACAGAGTTGTAATCCACAATCTTCCGTTTCTACCACGCTTCATGTTTCAAATACACATAATCACAACACTCAAGATACTGATCCTACGTTATCATTCTGGTCCACGAATTTATTGAAGAATGCTGCAGAACCATCAACAGTACTTTTGGCTACAGTCACAGTTCTAGCAATAGATTGTAACGGGATTACCCACGAACTCCATGGTCTCCTAGATAATGGATCTCAATCGCACTTTCTCACAAAAAAGACTTGTGACAAATTAGGTCTACCGATGGAGCCAATTCGTTCTGTTGTTAAGGGTATTGGTTCATCTCCAATGAACATTTCCGCTTGTACTGTCCTTAATTTTCATTCTCGTATTGATCCTTCGCATAATTATGTCGCTCACGCACTTGTAGTTGATCGCCTCAGTGACAATGTACCCTCCGCTGAAGTATCACCCGCTCATCTCTCGCACTTGAAGGGGTTGCCTCTCGCTGATGTTCAGTTTTTCAAACCTAAGGAAGTTGATCTACTCATTGGAGCAGAACTATGGCCAACAATAGTGGGTACCAAAAAGGTATTAGGCACATTAGGTACTCCAGTCGCTCTAGAAACTACTTTGGGGTATGTAGTAATGGGACGTGCTACGTTAGCAACCAGACATCAATCCTCTAATTCATTTTGTTTTTTCACGCAACCTTCATTGGACGCCCTTGTTCAAAAATTCTGGACATTGGAAGATGTTCCAACACGCAATCATCTGAGCAAAGTAGATGAACAGTGCGAACGCTTTTTTACTGACACTAATGTCCGCAATCCTGATGGAACATTCACAGTTCGCCTTCCCTTTTGTAGATCTCCTGAATTGTTGGGATCCTCAAAGGATGCATGCATCGCAAAATTCATCTCACTTGAGCGTAGACTATGCCGAAACCCCAATTTGCGGAATTCTTACGTATCGCTAATTGAGGAGTACGTGCAAGATGGTACTATCTCACGCATTGGTCGTGCTTCAGACATCTCGGATGTGGGTGCATATTTCACGCCTCATCATGGAGTCCATCGTCCTGAGCACCCAACCACACCACTCCGCATTGTATTCAACGCATCTTCACCAACAAGTTCGTCATACTCCTTAAATAATTTGCTATTTGTAGGACCGAAATTACACGCAGATATATTCAATGTTTTGATCCATTTTCGACTGTACAAATTTGTAATCACTGCTGATATCAAGAGGATGTTTCTACAGATCAACGTAGCAGAAGAGGATCGAAGGTTTCAACGCTTCATCTGGAGAACACATCCTTGTCACCCCCTAGATGTTTATGAAATTAACAAGGTTGTATTTGGTAATACTAGCTCGCCATATCTCGCAAATCGAGTTGTCAGACTTCTTGCTCAACTTGAGCAACCACGCTATCCGCTTGCTGCAGCAGTATCGCTACGTGATGTGTATGTTGATGATGTGATAAGTTCTGTGAACGATGAATCTGATTTGATTGAACTTCATAGGCAACTTACAGCTATGTTCGCCTCAGGTGGTTTCACACTTTCTAAATGGGCATCAAACTCATTCTCACTGTTGTCTCAGATTCCAGAAGAATCTCGCTTGATACCTCTCATTGATTTTGATCGTGACTCTTCGTCCAAGGTACTTGGAGTTCAGTGGTCTCCCGCCAAAGATTGTTTCACATGTGTAGTAGATAATATTGACCTACCATGTACAAAGCGCAATATTCTGTCTGTTACTGCCCGCATTTTCGACCCATTGGGTTTAGTCGCACCTGTCACAATTTTGGCCAAACTTATCATTAAGGCCCTTTGGCAAAATGGTTCTGATTGGGATGAGACACCGTCGATTGAAATTATTGATCGATGGAATAAATTTAAAGATGCACTTCCATTTTTGAAACGTATTTCTTTCCGCAGACATGTAGGTGTTGTTCAAGGGACTCACACTACGCTTGTAGGATTTGCAGACAGCTCATGCAAGGCTTACGGGGCGTGTGTGTATGTTCGCACCGTCATTCAAGGAGTAATACCTGAATCAAATCTCCTTTGTGCTAAATCAAGGGTAGCTCCATCCACTGTTGTGACCATTCCTCGCTTGGAATTATGTGCAGCTCTGCTTTTGTCCCGCCTCATGCGGCATGTGATTGAAAGTTATGGACATCGTCACACGTTTGATTCGATCGTTGCATTTACTGATTCTGCAGTTGTTCTACACTGGATTCATTCTGACGCATCAAAATGGAAAATGTTTGTTGGTAACCGCATTGCACAAATTCAGGAGAATCTAGGTTCGAACCATTGGCGTCATGTTTCAGGGGATGATAATCCTGCTGATGTTCTCTCGCGAGGTATATCACCTTCGGAATTAATCAATCATTCACTTTGGTTTCACGGACCGCCTTGGTTGAGCAAAGATGAGTCTCATTGGCCAGCTCCTGTCATTGATAACACTACCATCGTGCCTGAATTAGAAGTCAAAACATCGCTTCTTGTTGTAAAATCCTCTCAGAACGTCCTCGCACCTATGTTGGACCGCATTTCCACTTTTCGAAAGTTACTACGTGCAACTTCCTATGTATTTAGAGCTTGTAAGCGCACCGATTTGAAACCGCCATTCATCACAACCCATGAAATTCGCAATGCCACTGAATTTTGGATACGATACGTCCAGGCTGATGCGTACCAGGATGAAATAACCAAACTCAATAAAGGACAACCTATTCACAGCAATATCCGCCATTTAGACCCGTTCTTGCAAGAAGGAATCCTCAGGGTGGGGGGTCGTCTCCAAAATGCCACTCTTCCCTTTGAGCAAAAACATCCCATTCTGCTACCCACTAAGGGAAGATTTATCGAATTAATGATCGATCAATATCACATTGATTGCCTTCATGGTGGACAACAACTTGTATTGTCATCACTACGACAAAAGTATTGGATACCTGCTGCCATATCCCGCATTCGCTCACGCATTTATCGCTGTAATTCTTGCTTTCGTACTCGCCCAAAACCAACTATTCCAAAAATGGCTCCACTTCCTAGTTTCAGGGTTGAGGGAACCCGAGTATTTGAACGCACAGGAGTGGATTATGCTGGACCATTCCTTATCACTCCCCATCGCAAACGAGGTCAACCACTTCTCACTAAGTCATATATTTGTCTTTTCATCTGCCTTTCAGTTAAGGCCATACACATTGAACTTGCTTCAGATTTAACTGCAGATTGCTTCATGGCCGCATTCAAAAGATTTCTCTCGCGTAGGGGACCATGCTCCTTTCTTCTCTCAGATGGAGGAACTAACTTCATTGGTGCTAGAAGACAGCTCAGTGAGCTCGGAGTACTTATCAACACCCCTGCATTTCAAACTCACATTGGGAATGAGATGGCTTCCCGAGGCATTGATTGGAAAATTAACCCTGCTTGTGGACCGTGGTTTGGGGGTATTTGGGAATCAAATATCAAGAGCATCAAGGGACATTTACAACGCATCATTGGTAGCCAGATTCTTACTTACGAGGAGTTCAATACTGTGCTCATACAGGTTGAGGCCGTTATGAATAGCCGCCCCTTATGCGTACTGAATAATGACCCCAACTCCATTACTGCACTCACACCTGCTCATTTTCTCACTGTTGGAGCATCGTTGGACCATCTTCCAGTACAAGATCTTCGAGACGTGCAGTCTAACCGCTTATCAAGGTACCAACTCGTTGACCGCATTCTTCAGGACTACTGGGATAGATGGAGACGCGAATACCTCACCACATTACAGTCTCGTGCAAAATGGACCTGTAATACCACTCCCATAGAAGAAGGGACTGTGGTTATTGTTATGAAGGACAATATCCCACCACTGAGGTGGCCTCTTGGTATCATTGAAAGAGTCTATCCAGGCAACGACGGCGCTGTGCGTGTCGTTGCTGTAAGAACGGTGTTTGGCACTTATCGTCGACCAGTTGGCAAGGTGTGCCCACTCCCAACCCAGTAACTCACCCTTTCGCCAAAACTGTACCTCTGCTGTATATATATATATGATGAAGAATTCTTAATATTTTCTACTAAAAAAAAAAAAAAAAAAAATTCTTTTATACCGCCTTTAATTATTGTAACTTGTGTAACTTGTAAATTGTTTAATAATTGTTTAATTATTGTAACTTGTTCAGAAACTAGTGTTTCAGGGTGGGGGGTAATGGATGAACTAAATGTCTGTTGTTTACTTGAACTCTGTGTTTATGCGCCTATCGCAGAACTTTCGCCTCGCACCGTCGTTCATTCCAACTGCCCCTGGCTCATGAAGTCAGTCCGCAACGCTCGCTTGTACCGCACTGATCGATTTATCGCACATTTATATATCTTCATAATTATTGTTTTAATTATATTCGCTCGGGAGTATTTCGCACCGCGAGTGATTTCTGGCCTCCATTCGCGCATTGAACCATCGCCTGTCGAAGAAATAGGTAGAAAAGCCTTAAAACATTCCTTTTCCCATCCCCACCTAAACCCTTTCGTCCAACTTCGACGAAGAAAGGCAGAAGGTAAGCTTAGCTTATAATTCCCTATATTTTGCTGTTTGGGGCAGCTGGTCCTTCGTAAAAAACGCAACGCAAACAATAATTATTATTAATTATTACGATATAATTCTGGGGTTTTTATACTACGTCGGTAATAATAATTATTAATATTATTATTAATAAAAATTATTTTTCTATACCTACCAACAAACATTCGAAATTACCCTCATTTCCGTAGCACGAAACGCACCTCAGAACAACAAACTCGACATCACTTAAGCCATATGATGTTCCAAAGAGCTTGTTAGTATGAAAATGGACCTGTATTTCAACAGTTTGATTCACTATCGTGTTGTGAGGCACAATCTTTGAGCCGTCATTGTGAACGAACGGCTGGTCGTACAAAGCTGCGGATGGTCTTAAAAAATTCTTAGGAATAAACTCTATCTAAATATGAAATGAAAAACATACCGTTTGATGGGATACGGCGGACGGCGTACGGCGGACGGACGGATTTTTTTTTATTCGATTTTCTGAATCTACGTATCTTGAAACGTAAACCAACAAATTTTGAGGGGGGGTTAAATTTTTTTTTCTTTGGGCGATTCCAATGGTTCATTATCGAAGATAATAAACCAAAAGTTATGTTCATAGTTTTTCTAAACAAAATGATGCATCAAAAAAGAATTTAAAAAAAATTCAAATGTTGGAAAAAAATTTTGGAAAATTTTAAATATTATTTATTAACTCGATATTTGGAAACCATGTGATGTTTGAATCAGCTGGGCCATTTTGAAAATAGACCCGACAGGCTGCCTTTCGATTCACTCTCATGTTGAGATTTTCGATCTGCTCCAACTTTGTGAACGAACGGCTGGTCGTACAAAGCTATGGATGGTTTTAAAAAATTCTAAGAAATAAACTCTATCTAAATATGAAATAAAATAACATACCGTTACATATGAATTTTTCGAGTTTTGGAATTTTCAAAATTTCAAAATTCGTTTTGAACCCCTTCCCCTTGACCTAGGGTTATGAAAACTTTCGAGGACCATTGTGAGGTTGGTCGGAACCCATAAAAAAAATTTCGAAATTTTAACTCAACGCTAACTGGGCAAAGTGCCCCGAACGGCGTACGGCGGACGGACGGATTTTTTTTTATTCGATTTTCTGAATCTACACGTAGATACGTGTATCTTGAATACTCTAGAAACGTGAAGATACGTGTATCTTGAAACGTAAACAAACAAATTTCTAGGGGGGATTAAAAAATTTTTCTCTTTGGGCGATTCCAATGGTTCATTATCAAAGATAATAAATCAAAATCCGTCCGACCGCCGTACGCCGTTTTGCCCAGTTAGCGTTGAGCTAAAATTGCGAAATTTGGTTTCCGGGTTTGGACTAGCCCCACAATGATCCTTGAAACTTTTCATAACCCTAGCTCAATGGGAAGGGGAGTAGGAAAACCTACTTAAATACCTAACTTTAACTTAACTTAATTATTAATTAACTTTAATTAATAATATTTAATAATCATTATCAAAGATGATCACCTCAAAGACCACCCCATATCAAAGGCACAACATGCCTATCAAAAGGGTAAGTCGACGGAGACAGCTCTACAGAGGTCGTCTCCCTCATAGAAAGGGCGCTAGAAACTAAAGAGATAGCCCTATGCTGCTTTCTGGACATAGGAGGTGCTTTCGACAACACCAACCATGAATCCATCGAGCGGGCAGCAAGGATGAGGGGCATCCCAAACCCCACCATTAAATGGTTGAAGGCTATGCTGGTAAGCCGTGTTATCACAACTGCACAAGGAAATGAGAGCACCACTGTATTGGCCAACAGAGGTTGCCCTCAAGGAGGGGTCATGTCCCCCCTTCTGTGGTTGTTGGTAGCAGATGAACTCCTAGCAATACTGCAACAGTTTGGCTATGAGATTACTGCCTATGCGGATGATCTGTGCATCATCATTAGGGGCAGGTTCGATAGTACGCTATCAGAGCGACTTCAGAACGCTCTAAATATTATTGAAAGGTGGTGTCATAAGGAGGATCTGAATGTAAACCCTGACAAAACCACCATTGTTGCCTTCACCAAAGGAAGGAAATACAATATTAAGGCTCCCAAACTCCGAGGTAAGAGCATCCCACTCTCAGGGGAGGTAAAATACTTGGGAGTCATGCTTGATCAGAAATTAAACTGGAACAAGCATCTAGACTATACCCTAAAAAGAGGCACAAAAGCAATGTGGAGCTGCCACAAAATGCTTGTGAAGACGTGGGGACTGGCACCAATGAGGGCCAACTGGGCTTATAAAGCCATTGTCAGACCCATGGTCACCTATGCCTCAACGGTATGGTGGCAGAAAACCTGTCAGGCAACGGCTGTGGAGAAACTTACAAAACTCCAAAGACAGGCCTGCCTTGGAATAACAGGGGCAATGAGAACAGCCCCTACTGCAGCACTAGAGGTTTTACTTGACCTTGAACCCCTCCATCTCCACATACAGAGGGTGGCCTACCTGGGGGCCATGAGGATGCTGCAAGCAGGAGTAATAAAACACCCTGCCAGGAAAAATAGCCACGCGTCCATCCTTGACTTTGTCAAGGTAGACCCAGTGGCTTCATCAATCTCTGACAAAATGCCAGAGAGGATGAATTTTGATCTTCCATTCAGAGTAATAATAAAAGATTGTGATTTCTGGAAAGGAGGCATGCCTCAATTAGAGCCAGGATCACTGCTGTGGTTCACAGATGGGTCGGTGATGGATGAAAAAGCAGGCCTGGGGATAAAAGGCCCCAGATTTAGCCTGTCTAAGCCCCTTGGGGCCTTGGCCACCATCTTTCAAGCAGAAACCCATGCAATAGATATTTGTGCCCAGGAGATCGCCAGGAAAAGACTGAAGGGCGCAAAGATCTATATTCTATCAGACAGCCAGGCAGCATTAAAGGCCATCTCGGCCTTCTCCATAAAATCAAAGCTCAGCTGGAGCTGCCTAAACTCCCTCAAGATGGCTGCCCATGGCAACAAATTGACGCTGCTGTGGGTGCCGGGTCATGAGGGCATAGAAGGCAACGAAGAGGCGGATCGCCTCGCCAAACAGGCATCCATGTCAAACCCAATTGGACCAGAACCCTTCCTTGGCATCACGGAGAGCTTTATAGCCCGAGAAGTGGGGAAGTGGGTTGACAAGCAGAGAACAAAGCATTGGCAAAGCGCTCCAAAAATGAGACAAGCCAAGCAGTTCGTACGCTTTTCCAGAAGGAAAGCCAGGGCTCTCCTTTCCCTCAGCCGGAAGGACATAAAGGCCGTCTCAGGCCTCCTAACTGGCCACTGTCCAGTCAAGTACCACCTCAAAAAGATGGGAATATGCAGGACAGATGACTGTCGACTTTGTGACTGTGAGCCAGAGACAGCAGAACACATACTCTGTAACTGTCCAGCGCTTGCATACAAAAGATTTAAGCACCTTGGTAAGGGCATCCTCAGTCCCTCCGAGGTTGCAAAAATCGATGACAACAGCCTGCTCCACTTCATCCGGGAGGAGGCTGTAAACCGTCTCCTCACTACAAATGTTGTAGTGTAGGAACAGGGGTAAAATGTCACAATAGACCCACTTCGAGGTCTACGTGACCAAAGGCATAAGCCTATCAAAGCCCCCTTAAAAAAAAAAAAAAATCATTATAAATAATAATTCATAAAAATTATTAGGTTACCAACAATAATAATTATCTACGTCGTCTCGGTACTACCACCAATCTATGTCTAACCACTTAATTCTCTTGTCACATTCTGCTGATTTCTCAGTTTGAATACAACGAAACGATGCGGATAAATCAATCCGAGATTCCGAGTGAACCCCGAAATTCAAAAAAACTATATCTTCGATGAATCTAATTATATTTTCTAATACAATAGCGCCCGTGTGTTGTCAGGGCGGCGTCTGCCGGCTCGATAAATCCTAAAAGTGGCGGAGGAAGGTAAATGCGAAAGACAGATGACCGTGTAAGTCATAAAAATGGAAATATAAACAGGAGTGGGAGGTATTCATACGAACCGGGCGACGCGGAGGGTTTTCTATTCATATGTATGAGACAACTGAGTCTTTCCCTTCCCCTGTCTCTCAAACCGCTCCTTCACTCCCTTCGCCAAAAATATGTTGATACATTTCATTCAATTCACCCACGTCAAATTAATCCCGAGTTAAGTCGCTGCCGTGCACTCACTCAGGTGTCACACATTCGCTGCAAACCTTTCTTTGCTTTCAAGTCAGCAGAAATGATGAATGGTGAACCGTAATAATCGAGAAGGCAGGATTTTCTACTCCCTAAAAGTTATTGGTTCACAAGATTCGTATTGTTCATGATGTTAACAAAATATGGGGTGTCCGGCACATGGTGTAAAAGAAAAAAATGGGTAAAACTAGACTGAAAATGGAGCAGAACGCCGTCAACCGCACCTTTCTATCTCCCAAGATAAAATCATATTATGATTTTTCAAAAGGTTTTTTTTTCTTTTTAAAGAAAACCACGTTTTTTGCCATAAAGACCCACGTTTCTTCACTTTCAAACAATTGTTTTTCACTTTTGAACTCATTTTCGGATTCAGTGTTATTTTCTACATAAGCCTATTATTTTCTACATTTTCAACATTCGTAATTGTTATGTTATGTACGTAATTGTTACCTACTATTAATTTTATGTATAATAAAATTAATAGTAATTAAATTTATTCATTTGATTGTCAGCTGTTTTATTTTATCATAATTATTTAGTCATCATTTGTTTGATCAAGATGGTTATGGAGGGATTCAAGATGTCTGCCTGTATCTACTAAAATGTGAATAAAGTTGTGCCAGAAGTTATCCGTTTCTATCGTGAGTGCCTATTATAATATATGTCCAGAAAACACAACATGGTGTCTGGTGTAAATGGTCAATGATGTAAAATCAGTCAAGTGAGTAAATGTCAATTTTAATTTGCGTATGTCTCAGCCAAATAAGTCGGAAAAAAACACACGTGACTCGGGTTTCGACCAGACTTAAGATTCGAGTATTGAGGACCGTTTCCCAGCCTCTACCGCACATAGAAGGCAAAATATAGACCCTGATCATCCAATTCTCCTAAATAACCCTCACTCATCGCATAATCCGCCGACGCCAAGCCCGTCAAGACTGCAACAATCGCTGCCTTTACAGTCAAGGAGTAAGAAAAAAAATATGTCCATTAATATACGGCCGAATATTACTCCTCTAGAAATCGATGGAACTCCCAGCGCCAATCTGTCCGCAAAATGGAAAAACTGGATCAAGCAGTTTCGACTATACATTACGGCATCCGGTTTAGAAGAGGATAAGGAGGTTAGTGAAAAACGAAAAGTTGCCCTTTTACTGTCGTTGATAGGGGAACAAGGCATCAATGTGTTCAATTCCTTCGGTTTGGACGAACAAACCACAACGTTGAAAGACTTAATACAACGTTTCGACTCCCATTTCAACCCCAAAACAAATTTAACGGTTGAAAGACACAATTTCTTCTCGCGACAACAAAAATCTAATGAGTCTATTGACGAATTCGTCACCATTCTCAAAAATTTGGCCTCAACCTGTGATCTTGGCGACCTAAAAGACTCTCTAGTCAGGGACATCCTGATCCTGGGTTTGCGAAAAGAGAATGTCCTGATGAAGGAACGCCTACTTCAAGAGGACGATCTGTTATTGGACAACGCCATAAAAATTTGCCGGAGTATGGAATTGTCGAAAATACAAGCGCAGGAAACAGAAAGGACCCCTGACACACAGCTCGTTCACAAAGTTGTCAAGAAACAGCAATCAGCGTCGGATAATCGTCGCAGATACGATTATGACAACAAAAACCGCCCACGTCCGAATTCCACGTACAAAACTACAGCACGTTATCAGCAGGGACACAGCAGTACACCGCGAACGTTCCAGCAACCAGCCACGCGTTCTACAAATAACTCGCGAAACAACTTACAAAAAGGAACTTGTGGTCGCTGTGGACTTGTCCACAGAATAAGAGGTCGTGCTGAAGGTGTACAGTGTTCAAAGTGCCAAAAGTACGATCACTTCGCGAGAATGTGCCGGTCCCGTAAGTCCGTCAGGTTAGTGGATGTCAATGGTACCAATGATTTCAACTATGATCATCACCAAGCACTCAACGATGAGGAAT
Source organism: Stenodema calcarata (assembly GCA_963920205.1). Taxonomy (NCBI): domain Eukaryota; kingdom Metazoa; phylum Arthropoda; class Insecta; order Hemiptera; family Miridae; genus Stenodema; species Stenodema calcarata. The sequence continues at coordinate 20,688 of CAWUBA010000105.1, read as the reverse complement.
ACTACGTCTGCCTAGTCAATAATGAAAACGAAGCTCATCAACCATCCCCAGTGAGTAATTCCTGGAATGTATCAGTAAAAATCAACAATGTGATTATAACTTGTCAATTAGATACGGGAGCTCAAGTCAATTGCATGAGTATATTTGTTTTGTAAGATATAGTTCAGCTACTATGTGATGTAGCAGGACTTATCTATACTCAGCAGAGTCTGCTACCAGGGATATGATCCCATAAAAAAGAATATATAATAGGAAACAAGGAAGTAGAAAATAAGAAAATGCAAAATAAGGAGAAATAAAATTTATTGCTAAAAATAAAAATTTTATTGCTAGAAATAAAATTTGTTGCTAGAGTACATTTAATGTACTCTAGCAATGCAGTGGAAAATTAATTATACCTCCTTCTCTGCTAATAGTAAAATAAAAGGTAAATTCTTGAAAGTAGAAAATGGAAAATAAATCAAACCTGTGTGTAGAATGGAGAAATGAAAAAAGGAAAAGCACTGACTTGGCTGTAGAATAATGAAAATAAGATAAATGGAAACTGGGAAAGAAAGCACACGTGGTGACCTAACTATTAGGATTTGAGAAAGTAGAAAAAATAGAAATTGGAGTGAGCAGCTAATTGCTGGAATGCTGGATAGCGAATGGATTGACTTGGGGAAGGGGGGATCTTAGGAAGTGGTCTCCCCCACTTGCTTCCCCCAGAGCTGCCAACCCTGTCGCACCATTACTGCACGTCTGGGGGCAGTGTATGGACTGCATGGAGCTGCACATCCATGACAGTTTATAAGTCTTTGAATTTGACGAGCAACTGCATTTTACCGTCAAACATAAAAATAGCATCATATGGAGGCACTAGAATACCAAATTGTGGGTACGCCACGATAGAATGTCAGGTAAACAATAACACGTATTTGATCCCATTCAATATTGTCGATATGAAATGCCCGACAATATTAGGTTTGAAAACCTGCCAGCAATTGAACCTTGTAAAAAGAGTACAGACACTCATATCGTCCCCAAATTCATTAATCAATGAATACAATGATTGTTTTAAAGGTTTAGGTTGTTTGAAAAAGTCATGCCATCTTGTACTAGATCCTAATATAAAGCCAGTCATAGATGCTCCATGGAAAGTGCCTTTCAAATTGTATCCTAGAATTAAAGCAGAATTACAACGAATGGAGAACGAAAACGTCATAGCCAAGGTCAATGAACCCTCTGATTGGGTCAGTTCTATGATTTGTACTGAAAAGAAATCAGGTCAATTACGTATTTGCATGGATCCCAGAAACCTAAATAAAGCTCTTAAAAGATATCACTACCAATTACCAACGTTCGAGTATATTAGGTCAAAATTGGAAGGCGCTACAATTTTTACGACATTAGATGCCAATTGTGGATTTTGGATTGTGCCATTAGATGACGAGAGCTCAAAGTATTTAGTTTTCAATACACCTTGGGGCAGGAGAAAATTTCTACGTCTACCATTTGGAATTTCAGTTGCTTCTGAAATTTTCCATGAAAAAATTATGGGAATTTTTGGAGATTTACCAGGCGTATGTGTTTTTCTCGATGACATTTTAATTTACGCCGATTCGCAACAACTACATGACGAACGTTTAAAAGCAGTTCTTGCACTAGCTCGCCAAGAAGGTGTAAAATTTAATAAAACCAAATGTAAATTTAGCCAATCTCAAGTAACATACCTAGGTCACATATTTTCCAAGAATGGTATTAGTCCAGATCATAATAGGATCAGAGCAATCTGTAATATGCCTCCCCCCTCGAATAAAACTGAGCTTCAAAGATTTTTGGGCGTCATAAACTATTTATCGACTTTTATTCCAAATGTAGCGGAAGAAACAGCTGTTCTCCGCAAACTGACAAAAAAAGATAGCCAATGGGAATGGGAACATCAACACATAGCAGCATTTGAGAGACTGAAATCTTTGATAACAACCACCCCTGTCCTAGCTCATTTTGATGTCAACGCACCTATAGTATTATCTGTTGATAGTTCGCAGTCAGCTGTTGGCGCTTGCTTGCTACAAAACAATAAACCAGTTGTATTCGCTTCAAAAACTCTCAACGAGTGTCAACAACGATATGCTCAGATAGAAAAGGAGTTGTACGCTGTCGTTTTTGCATAAACCAGGTTCAGGCAATATATTTATGGACAAAGAATAACTGTTGAGTCGGACCATTCACCGTTAATCACATTAATTAACAAACCACTTGGAAATGTGCCCCCAAGACTTCAGAGAATGTTTTTACAGTTACAGCCCTACAATTTGAATTTAATTTATAAGCCAGGCAAATATTTATTTGTAGCTGATGCTTTATCTAGAGCAGCCTTGCCAGAAACTGAAAACATAATAGATGATGACATAAACATTCATGTAAATTTTATTACGAATAGTATACCGGTTAAATCGAAAACACTGAACCAAATTAAGCAAGCCACAAAAAATGATACAGCAATGCAAATTTTGATAAATTATATAAATAACGGTTGGCCCAGTAATAAGAACAATGTTCACGACCTAGTTAAGATGTATTGGTGTTATCAGTCTGATTTGAGTGTAAACAATGGAATTGTTTACAAAAACACGAGTATCGTTATTCCCGCTTGTCAGAGGAAATCAATACTAAATCAAGTCCATTCAAGCCATATGAGCCTGGAAAAAGCAAAGAGTTTAGTTAGAGGTGTTCTATTTTGGCCGAAAGTATCAGTAGAACTAAAAAACTTTATCGAATCGTGTCCTTCATGTATAAAATTTCGTAGACAGAACAGTAATGAACCATTAATAACACATGAAATTCCACCATTGCCTTGGTACAAAGTCAGTGGAGACTTCTTTGATTTTGACAGCAACAAATTTCTAGTCCTAATGGATTATTACTCTAAATACATTGAAGTAGTCCGTTTGAATTCCACCACTGCAAACGTTGTTATTTCAAATTTGAAATGTATTTTTAGCCGCCACGGAATACCTAACGAATTTGTCACGGACTCTGGTCCGCCATGGGATTCTATTGCTTTTGCTGAATTTGCTCAAGCATGGCAATTTAATCATACTAAATCAAGTCCCTATCATAGTCAGAGTAACGGACAAGCAGAGTCAGCCGTTAAAATCTGTAAAAATATCATGCGTAAATGCAAAGATTCTGGCAGTGATCCACATCTACCCCTCCTACATTACAGGAATACGCCTAAACAAAATGATATAGAGTCGCCTTCTAAACTTCTAATGTCTCGACGTCTGAGATGCGTCTTACCAATAGCCCCTACAATGCTCATCCCAAAAACAATAAATCATAAGCAGCAATTTAAACAAATCCAACAGCGCCAAAAAATGCAAAAGACACAATATGACAAAAAGAGTCATAGCCTACTTATCCGAATATGGTTTCAATGATTTAGAAACATGGAGTCATAGACTTACATGAATTATGAGGATCACTCACCGTTTGTCTTCGATACTCAATGTACAATACCTGATAGGATGAAGTCAGAGAGTACACACGTTTTTGGAACAAGAACGGACTGTATTAACACTTGGTTTTATACAAGTTAGATATTGAATCAAGCGCGTACGCGGACACAAGTCCAAGTCACAAGGCAGGCACGGGGACAATTAGTCGAGTGTGGGAGAGGACCGTCGCACAGACGAGTCCCCCTCCAGGGGTCGAGAAACAGTGTCACCAATACAACAAATATATATGATCCATGAGACGGTCCATGGAGTTCTTATTTTGAATACCCATTTCCAACACTCCCTCCTATTCAAAGATAAGACTGAAGAGAGTATAACTACTATGCAAGAATTACAAGATTATGGCTGGAGGAGCCAGAATTCAAACAAGAAAGGTTGACACAAGATAACCTACCATAGTAGCTTAAAATCCAGCATTGGTAACATGTCAAGAGAATTGAATTAAAACAAGATACATGATCTTCCAGTTTGAAGCAAAAGAAAGTTGAGTGGAGAACAAGACACAATTCACAAGTAACTAGATCATACAATTCAATTTGATGCAAGGTGTGAGAGAAAACAAAATTAAATCAAGAAAACATAATACGTTAGATTATAACGTACAGCAAGAGATGTTACGTGAAGCAAGATAATTTGGATCAATTTCTATACTGGATAACAATGTCAAGACACGTGATCTAGAACGCGACACTATGTTTCACGGAGTCAAGATGATGCAGGCCGATGATTCATGGGGATAGCGAGTGCGAAGTTCCGGTATTCAACTCCAAGACTCTTCATTTCCTGGGGGAAGTTACAAGAGAGTATTAAAGTTGGTCAACAAGAGATTCCGAAAGTACACAAATTTATCAAAAGGCAGTGCCTTGGTGAAAGTGTCCGCTATCTGTTCATTGGTAGACACCCAAAGTATAGAAACATTTCCATTTTTGAACATTTCATGAACGAAATGCATGGACAATTTGACTATGTGTTTCAAGGTACGAGAGTCATTTGTCATTGCAACGGAAATTGCAGGAGCACAGTCGCATTTCAAGATGGGAAGCATATCTAATCCAATAAGGAACTTACACAAGCTTCGAATACTTGTAAGCTCCTTACATGCTTCAGACATGGCAATGTATTCCGCTTCACAGACCGATAATGCCACGTGAGTTTGCTTTTTTTTTGATTTCCAAGACACCAAGTCTCCAAAAGACTTGATTGAAAACCCTGTGGTTGATCGACCATTAAGAGAGCTAGTACCAAGGGAGGAATCTGAACAGGCAACCAAATCTTCAGTTTCGCCTGAAAACAAAATTCCGAAATCCAAAGTTCCCTTGAGATACCGCAGTATTCGCAGAACACACTTCCAGTCAGAGAGTGTATACCCAATTTGTTTCCTGCTCATGAAATCGACTGCAAAAGAAATATCAGGTCTCGTACAATTTTGAATATACAAGAGAGAGCCAATTACTTCTCGATAAGGGACATCCGGAGATGATTCAAAATCCTCAGTCGATCTCAGCTGTGCAGTTAACGTACACTCTGTTGCAGGCATAGGAGTCAAGGAAACCTTTTCCTCTTGGGAGAGAAATTTGTCTAACAAGTTTTTAATGGCTGACTTTTGATGAAGTAACATCAGCCTTTTAGACTTATTTCTCTTGATTTCAAATCCCAAGAATTTTGTAGGTGTTCCAAGAATTTTGATTTTAACCTCTAGAATTTTGTAGGTGTTCCAAGAATTTTGATTTTAACCTCTAGCTTCAGCTGCTTGATGACTTCCAAGGCTTTCCTGTCATCGTTTGAAGCTAGGAGTCAGTCATCAACATATATAAAAATCAGCGCGTATATTGTACTGTCTTGCCACTTGAAGATGCAAGTTTGGAACGGGTAAATTTCAAAACCCATGGCAAGAAGAATACTGCTGAACTTTTTGTACCACAAGTTCGGAGAAACCTTTAATCCGTACAAGGACCTTTTAAGACAACCCACATGAGAATCCTTCAAGGTTAGTGGGTAGTCTTTCAGTTCAGTCAGGCCTTCAGGAATGTACATATGTACAGGTTTTTCCAAGTCTCCATGCAGACATGCAGTGGTTACATCAAGTTGATATAAGTGTAAGTCCAGTTTATTCACAATAGACAAGAAAACGCGGACATCACCCAATCTAGCCACAGGCGCAAGTATTTCTGAATCAAGATATTCGTTAGTATCAGCAAAACCTTTGATTTCTGAATCAAGATATTCGTTAGTATCAGCAAAACCTTTGATTACCAGACGCCTTTTGTACTTGATGGAGCCCTCAGATTCAAGTTTCCTTTTATGTGTCCATCGAGATTTTATAATTTTGGTTCAAAGGGGGAAGAGCTGATCTGGGTATAAGTTCCCAAGTATTCATCTCCTCCAACGATTCAAGTTCATCAAGTATAGCCTCTTCCCAAAATTATATAATATTATTAATTTCAAATTAATTTATTATATATACTACACACATATTATACTTTATATAATTATAATAATATAAGATATTATTATATACCAAGTTATAAATAAGTATAAGCTATATATATAGTTAATACAAAACAAAATTAGATTATAAAAATATTTAGTATAAATATATTCCTTATCCGAGGATTCCATTGCTTCTTTGTAGGAGGAAGGCTCCAGCAAGTCTACCTGACTATCTCGTTGCAAGGCCACAATTTCTGTGGAGTTTTCATTCAGTCAGTGAATTATTTTGGCTCAAGTTGTCGTTCATGTCAAGAATTGTAACAAGAGGCTTTGGATAATCTTTCATTCGATCGCCATACACTAGACTCAATAAATTTGGCGTTGCAAGAATTAACAAATGGACTAATGAACAGATTAGGCGAGTGAGGCATTCTGTTATGTACAAATACGACATGCTTCAAAGCGTGACCCCAGAGAGAGTAAGGCATTTTAGCCGACAGCAAGTTTACTCTGATTTTATGTTTTATATCTTGATTAACTCTTTCAGCACAACCATTTTGTTGGGGAAGATGAGGCTGACAAGGATCCCAAAGAATGCCCTCCCGGTCCATCAGTCCTTTCACCTCCTGCGTTTGAAATTCGAGTCCACGATCAGACCGGAGCCTGAATACGCTTATGGGTTCAGACGTGATGGACGCTATTTCAAGCAGACACTGTTTGAGTGCCAAGTGAACCTCCTTTTTGTTCTTGAGAGTGTAAGCGAAAACGTAATGAGGAAAGTCACATACAAAAATCACTACATACGTATCTCCAGTTCGAAAGTTTGAAGGGCTGATAGGACCCATGAGATCTGTGTGGAGCAAGGAAAAGATCTATCAGCCCTGTGCCTAACTTGAGTATGCGATTTTCGAATCGTATTTGCTTGATGACAGTCCTCACAATTCAAGATCTGATCCGAGAACGTGACAAGTTTGAGTTCTGGTAAGAACTTCTTGGCGGCCTTCAAGTATTGCCCAGAAGCGTGATTAAGGCGTAAGTGCCACAAGAAATCTGACCCAAGTGCAGCAGGCGCAGCTAAATTCTGCCTGTCAAAGTCAGAAAGTTGTTGTTGTATAGGATCAATAGAACCAACCTCAGGAACCCTCCCTCCCAGGATGGCAGAGACTTCAGACGACGAGTGACCAGACCTCCCTCCCAAAATTTGAGATTCAGCTCCATTACAAGAAGGAGTTGTCATTGAATGGCTACCAGACTGCACAAGTGAGGTGGTGAAGATTGTACCAAGTCTGCAACGCTTGGGACCAAAATGAGCCCCAGGTGTCCCAGAAACAGATTTAGCAGGAGCAAGCGGCAGTTCAATCCACCATACCCCGTCTTTGAAATAACCAGACTTAATGATTTTACCAGTGGAGGCCTGAATAAAGTCAACCTTATCCTGTGAAAAGAAGGTATTAATTCCAACCTGAGCAATTTTTCTGACAGAAAACAAATTGGTGGATAAACCTGGTGTGTACAGAACATCCTTCAAGGTGGAGACTTGACCATTGTTTACAAAATTCAAATCCCCGCAGAATCTCACAGTCAAGTCTGCAGACTCATCCCGATTGGCACATTTAAAAACACGCTCTTTAGACATACTTACGTCTAAAATTAACCAAGCATTCTCTTGAGGATGTAAGATGTTCAGTACAACCAGTGTCCACAATTGCTAGAAAACTATTTTTACCTTCAGAAATGGTGAACGCTTTCCCAGATCCTTGACGTTCTCACACATAATTCAAGAGAGCAATATGTTGCCCTTCCTCAGCACCCATAGAAACCCAAACCTCAGCAGAGTCTGAACCTGTTTGAGGCCCCACAATGGCAAACACGGAGTCAGGAAATTTGCCAAATTCTTCAACAAGTACTTTCGCCTGACCTAAGGGCATTTTGACAAGTGAAGATTTGTCATTGTTGCAAGAACCCGCTAGTTTAGACGACCTTTTTGGCTTTTGTTTCATGTTAAGTCGATTTTGAGCAGATTGTGTGTTGCGTCGAACAAATGAGGGGGAGGGATTTGGACAGTTGGCAGCAGAGTACCACACTTGAAACAAATTTTATTTGCCCAAGAGCAAATATCCCTAGTATGACCCCTACGACGGCAATAGATACAAAAATCAGACTTTTTAGTGACTTTAGAAGTGCCAGCGGATGAGGGTAGTTTAAAGTTGACAGGCCTGGAAGGAAGATGATGCTGGAATAGGCTCGGATGGATCAAGAAGGAAGAGACACTCTTGTGTCTCGACCTGTCCGACAACGCCCCTCTTCCATTACTTGAACTGATCCTCACTCTCCAAGCGACAATCAAGAGGTCGAAACCTGACAGCGTCGATTTTTCTGACTCGATACAACTCAGATGAGCGGGCAAGTCGATCAGAATGAGAGAGAGGAGCAGATAAAGCATCCGAAGTCGAAGGTACCGCATGTACAGAAACCTCTACATCCATGGCAGATTCATCAGTCAAAGGAGTCAAGTTATGATTTGTGGGAGGTTCAGAGTTTACAGTGGGAACAAGATTTGTGGGTGATACAAGAATTCCAGAGGGAGCAAGATTTGAGGGTAGTACAAGAATAATTCTTCAATTATTGTTCAATTATTGAAGATGTAGCAAGAGGATTGGTGTAAGAGGCTTGGACAGGCGGGGCAAGGTATCGATGATCTAACTCAGAACATTTTTGGTCCAATTGAGTGAGACGTTCATTGATTTGTCCAAGGCTTACCTTCATCTGTTGTTTTATATTTTCTAAGAACCTCGAGAGGACATCCTCAGACGTCTTTGCAGCCTCCAGACGCAAGTGTTCAGTTTCCTGATTGGGACTGCAAGGCTTCTGCTCATTTCCAGTGGAGGATGCCATTGGAGGTTGTAGTGGCGAGTCAAGTATTCCACCTTCTTCAAAATCAATTAGAGAGCCGGTATTACTCATGATATCTTTCTCAATCTGTAAAGCGCAATTGGCATTACGAACTGAACAAACAAAGTAAACAACAGGTGGCAAATAAACAAAAACTATCAGGGTGCAAGTAAATATAATAGATTTTGAAAGGAATCAAAGCAAATTTAGCTCTTTAAGCAAAATCAAATTTTGATTCAAAAGTTCTTGAATCAAAGCAAATTTAGAACTTCAAAATGTACTAGAGTTCGTTAAATGTACATACGTAAAATACGTAAAATGTACATACGTAAAATACGTTAAGTGTATATACGTAAAATGTACATACGTAAAATACGTAATTAGAAAAATTAGTAAAATGAGCAAAAGCAAGTTTGATTCAAAATTTCAAGATTTGATGCAAGCGTTTTTCATTTAGTCCCAAAAGCAAAATTGTTAATAAATCAGGGTGAGTGATGAAGCTAGGAGTCAAAAGGGTTAGACAAAATTGTGCACTTACATGAAACCCAATTCAAATACCTCTTCTCGTATTTCTGCTTGACTGCATGAAAGAATGATCTACGACACCCGTGGATGACCAGAACAAATTATGCTTAAAACAAAATCATGAAGCATACAATCCAAGTCACCCCTTATTTTTTTTCATGATTGGGGGTGATCCACGGGGCCCGCTCCCACGTTGATTTTGCAATCAAATTTAACACAAGTATTTTCAAGACCCTGAGCTTGGAGTCGGGATTCACCTTCAGTGACTCTTTTCTATACAAGCAGCTTCCCGCGCCGAGTCTCGTTTAGTTAGAGACTGAGACACACCGCTCGTGAATTGAACTTCTATTAAATAGAAATTCAATTAACTTAGGACTTTAACCTCAGAGGTCTTGCCCGAATCAAACACCTCTTTGTTTTGAGTACGGCCCATTTATTGTTCGGATTGTGGACGAACTGGGAAATCCTATATATCGCCAGACGGGAATCAAGTTTGTGCACACTGATTAGTAACAAGATGTATCAAGGTCGTGCACTACATAATCAGTCTTCGTCTGACTCGGAAGGCAGAATGTTTGATATATTAAAATTATAAAACATAGCCTCGCGTACTCACTCGCCTGAACGAATTGTGGGATTATTCGAACAGACATACGCATTTGCGCTGAGGACGGGTAAGCGATGCTTTCACATCTTTTTGCTGGTATGAGCGCAAATTGCCTTTATGCGATCAATTGCATCACATCAAGAGGCACAAGTGAACGTGTCAGCTACACACGCTCGCACTCGAGTCACCAAGAGACCCTAACAAGAAGAATTGGTGGAGCGACACAACCCAATAGTTTGGAAAAGCTAATAAGACGATGATCTCCGATGAAAAGAAACCAACATCTAGCCCAGGGGTGTCCAAAACGGAATTCAGAAACTCCGAGACGAAAATTGAAGAACGCTGTCGGCGGCCATTTTCAGGTTACGAACGACAAACGGGACGAAATACGACACAACAATGTGAAGGTGACCTTGTCCAAGCTCAGAGAATCAGATCATTCGCTTCAATCATTATGGGCTTTTAGTCAAGTTCCGAGTCAAAAGGTAAACTTTGAATTACAAATCATTACAACCGTATCAATCAAGCTTGAACACACGATATCGTATCCGAATATGGTTTCAATGATTTAGAAACATGGAGTCATAGACTTACATGAATTATGAGGATCACTCACCGTTTGTCTTCGATACTCAATGTACAATACCTGATAGGATGAAGTCAGAGAGTACACACGTTTTTGGAACTAGAACGGACTGTATTAACACTTGGTTTTATACAAGTTAGATATTGAATCAAGCGCGTACGCGGACACAAGTCCAAGTCACAAGGCAGGCACGGGGACAATTAGTCGAGTGTGGGAGAGGACCGTCGCACAGACGAGTCCCCCTCCAGGGGTCGAGAAACAGTGTCACCAATACAACAAATATATATGATCCATGAGACGGTCCATGGAGTTCTTATTTTGAATACCCATTTCCAACACTACTCAAATTAATTCCTGGTCAAAACATTTATTTCAGGAAAAGACCCAACAGTCATTGGTCGCCAGGGAAAGTAATTGAAGCTATTGACTCACGAACTTACATTATACAAAATGATGAAGGTTCGACTTACAGAAGAAATCGAAAATTTATTTTAAACAAACCTATGACAATCCAGAACAACCAAGAATCAGCAAGTGTACCATTGAAACATAATGGTCAAAACAAAACTCCCGGCCTCGGAACAAAAAATAATTGTTCCGTAAAAGAACCATATTATGTAACAAGAAGTGGTAGGAAAGTCAGGCCACCTAAAAACTGTTAAGAAGATAGGTAATTATGTATTGTAAATATGTATTGTACAGGAATAAGATTTACTTAAAAAGAAAGAGAATGTTTTTAATTTTGATTAGATACTATTTTATTTTTAACAAGAGGTAGGTACGGATTTATAAAAAAAAAAAAAAAAGAAAAAGAAAGTTGTTATGTACTTACTATTAATTTTATGTATAATAAAATTAATAGTAATTAAATTTATTCATTTGATTGTCAGCTGTTTTATTTTATTATAATTATTTAGTCATCATTTGTTTGATCAAGATGGTTATGGAGGGATTCAAGATGTCTGCCTGTATCTACTAAAATGTGAATAAAGTTGTGCCAGAAGTTATCCGTTTCTATCGTGAGTGCCTATTATAATATATGTCCAGAAAACACAACAGTAATCAAAAACGAACTCCTGAGGATTGCAGTTCAAACATAGCAGATGACAATTTTCATAACATTAAATTGTTGAAAATACTTGTACGTTAACAGTTACTGCGGTGGCAAACTAGGCGGCCGCCTAGGGCGGCAACCTGGGGAGGGCGGCAAAAAGAGGAACAAATTTTAAACAAATTTATTTTATTTTTATTTTTTTTTAAGTTTATTTTTCTGCTTTAACACAACGTTGTAATGCTCTAAAAAACATGTAACTAAATTGCCTGTTAGTGAAACCAGATGGGAAAGTCGATTAGATGCTCTCGTACCTCTTTGATAATATCAACTGGGTGATGTTCATAACGCTTTAATGTACGTTAAATTTTAATGTCATAAATTTTATGAAGACCGCTCCAAGATGGGCCAACAAGTAACAAGTCGCGAGTAACTTAAGGTCCGGCAAAAAACATTGAGAAATACAATTTTGTTGTAAGTGTAGTTTTATGGCACAGTACGTATACTTTTTGAAATTAACATAACAAGTAAGTAAGCAGTTATAATCCAAACAATTCGATTTGGCTGCTGTCAAAGATCAACTAAACAAAACTAAATCGTACTTAAAATAGTTACGTTGCCACGATGGCTTTGGAAGTTTTCTAGTTAAGGCCAGAGGAGTGGCTGAAGAGCTAAATATTCAACCAACATTTGAAACAGAAACCAAGGTTGGATGAGAAGCAAAAAAGCAGTTTGATTACGAAGCGGATTTCAATGCCAATTTCCATTTTGTCATTCTCGATACTGTAATCTCTTCTCTGGATGAAAGATTTCAACAGTTACAAGAGGTTACTTCTATATTCGGATTTCTCTACAACATTTCCAAGGTAAAATATCCAAGGTAAATGCCGCAAAAACAAAGTCCCTGAATTTAGAACATTTCCTCCGAACAATGAGGCTAAAGGTATCGAAGGCCACGAACTTTGCAATGAAGTTCAAGAGAAATGCGTTTGAAAAAACGAGTACAGGGGAACGGGCCCTGACAAGCGCTTCAGGGAAAGAACGGGCCATCTTTTGCGTTTCCACCGGGCGAAAACCCATGAAACCCATGAAAACTAGACCCCTGCGTGAATTAGTGGTCGAAGCCCGTCCAACCCAAGGTTGGTTTTTCATCGCAATTCCTACAATGGAGCATTCTGTAGTTCGGTTGTGATTCCGAACCCAAAAAAAGCGGGGTGGCGCGAAATAGAAGAGCTGTGTTGGACCGAAATCGTCACCTAGTCTTCCCGAAAATTTATTTTACTTTCCCGAGAGTCTACACAAAAGAATCAAACTTTCAAAGGAAAAACAGGCCGATCTGAAGCACTTGATGCAGTTCTGCGGAGCAAAAGCGAAGAAATTCTTCTCCAAATTAACCCGCAATGCTCATTAAATTGCTCTGCTAGCCCGTTTTTCCCCAGCACAAAGGGGGTTTTGAGTGTATTTTGATTTTTTATTTCCATTAAATACGATAGTTTTTCAATTGGTTGTCATCAACATGTTCCCTGATACATGAAGACCTAATCATTGTTGGAAAAGTCCAGATTTAGCATTTCAGCTGTTCCCAATAGCGTTTATGGTACCTACTAAAACCGCCCCCCTGAAAAATTGGAAAACCAGGCTTTAGCCCGTTTTTCCGTTGTGGTCTTATTATTATTATTAATATTAATTATAATTAATATTAAATATTATTCATTACCACGATATTTGGAAACCAAGTGCCGTTTGAATCAGCTGGGCCAGTTTGAAAATGGACCCGACAGGCTGCCTTTCAATTCACTCTCATGTTGACGATTTTCCATCTGCTCCAACTTTCAGCCGTCATTCTGAACGAACGGCTGGTCGTACAAAGCTGTGGATGGTCTTAAAAAATTCTAAGATATAAACTCTATCTAAATATAAAATAAAAAACATACCGTTTGATGGGAAATTTTCGAGTTTTGAAATTTTCAAAATTTCAAAATTCGTTTTGAACCCCTTCCCCTTGACCTAGGGTTATGAAAAGTTTCGAGGATCATTGTGGGGTTGGTCGGAACCCGTAACAAAAATTTCGATATTTTAGCTCAAAGCTAACTGGGCAAAGTGCCGGGGAAGGCAGACGGCGGCCGGACAGCGTACGGCGGACGGACGGATTTTTGGTTTATTATCTTCGATAATGAACCATTGGAATCGCCCAAAGAAAACAAAATTTTAACCCCCCCTCAAAATTTGTTGGTTTACGTTTCAAGATACGTAGATTCAGAAAATCGAATAAAAAAACTCTGCAAATTCTTGACACAACGGTTTATTATCTTCCTTGTGCAGATCAAAGCACATCGGTTTCTCACCGTACTCATACCATACCATACGAATTTCTTTCCTATCATACCATACTGTATAATACCAAATCATACATACAATAATATACCATACCATACTCATACCATGTCATACAAACCGAGTGAATATTGAAATGTCATCCATTTCTGACCTATATTTAAAATTTCAAGTATCAAGCTCATCATCAAAATTTAATTTGTTTAAACAAATAGGTATTATTTAAACAATTTTACAGACAAGAAACCGAGTGAATATTGAATTGTGATCCAGTTCTGACCTATTTTTAAAATTTCAAGTCCATAGCTCATCATCAAAATTTAATTTGTATTATTACAAAAAGGTATTATTTAAACAATTTTACAGATGAGAAACAGAGTGAATATTGCAATGTGGTCTATCCCCGACTCACGGTTAAAATGTCTAGACTGTAGTTTACCGGGAAGATGTAAAAAGGTAGTTTTATTCTGGGGGTTGGGTCACATAACGGCCGTTTTCGACGCGAAAGTTTAGTGTTTTTCCTAAAATTTTGCTCGGTCACTGTGAACGAACGGCTGGTTGCACAAAAATCCAATTGTTCTTAAAAGATTCGTAATTTTTCAGGTCATTCAAAGATGAACTAAAATTTACACGGTTCAGTTAAATATTTGGAGATAAGACATCGTCGAAATTTTAAATTTCGTTTTGAACCCCTTCCCCTTGACCTAGGGTTATGAAAAGTTTCGAGGATCATTGTGGGGCTGGTCCAAACCCAGAAACCAAATTTCGTAATTTTAGCTAAACGCTAACTGGGCAAAGTGGCGCGGACGGCGTACGACGTACGGGTGACGGACGGATTTTGGTTTATTATCTTCGATAATGAACCATTGGAATCGCCCAAAGAAAAAATTTTTTTAACCCCCACTCAAAATTTGTTGGTTTTCGTTTCAAGATACGTAGATTCAGAAAATCGAATAAAAATAAACCAAAAAATCCGTCCGTCACCCGTACGCCGTCCGTGGCACTTTGCCTAGTTAGCGTTGAGCTAAAATTACGAAATTTGGTTTCTGGGTTTGGACCAGCCCCACAATGATCCTCGAAACTTTTCATAACCCTAGGTCAAGGGGAAGGGGTTTAAAACGAACTTCCGACAATGTCATATCTCTAAAAATTCTCATGAAACGGTGTAATTTTTAGTTAACTTTTGAATGACCTGAAAAATTACGAATCTTTCAAGACCAATTGGATTTTTGTGCGACCAGCTGTTCGTTCACAGTGAGCGCGCAAAGGTTTAGGAAAAACACTAAACTTTCGCGTCGAAAATGGCCGTTATGTGACCCAACCCCCAGACGCCCAGAATAAAACTACCTTTTGTCATCTTCCCGGTAAACTACAGTCTAGAAATTTTAACCGTGAGTCGGGGATAGACCACATTGCAATATTTACTCGGTTTCTCATCTGTAAAATTGTTTAAATAATAAGTACCTTTTTGTAATAATACAAATTAAATTTTGATGATGAGCTATTGACTTGAAATTTTAAAAATAGGTCAGAACTGGATCACAATGCAATATTCACTCGGTTTCTTGTGTGTAAAATTGTTTAAATAATACCTATTTGTTTAAACAAATTAAATGTTGATGATGAGCTAGATACTTGAAATTTTAAATATAGGTCTGAAATGGATGACATTTCATTATTCACTCGGTTTGTATGACATGGTATGAGTATGGTATGGTATATTATTGTATGTATGATTTGGTATAATACAGTATGGTATGATAGGAAAGAAATTCGTATGGTATGGTATGAGTACGGTGAGAATATGGTATGGTGCCGATTTGCCATACAGTCTGGTATAGACAGAAGGGTTATCTGCACAAGGAAGATAATAAACCGTTGTTTTTTATTCGATTTTATGAATCTACGTATCTTGAAACGTAAACCAACAAATTTTGAGGAGATGTTTTTCTTTGGGCGATTCCAATGGTACATTGGGCGATTCCAATGGTTCATTATTTCACGTACAACCGATTCGTTGCTACGGAACTTTATCTTCGCTAGTTATCATCGTACAAAAATCGTTCACTACTCGTTGAATAGCTCTCGATTTACCTAATCATATTACGTTAACCTCTGTGGAGTGCGTGCCCGACAAGCTGCGGTACGAGCGTGATTGTTTAAATAATTGTTTACACATAAAATGGTGAGGGAGGGGCGCAAAGACATAAAATGTCCCTCGTGGTTGCGTTCTTGTACGAAAGCTGTACCCACCGTTTTTGGTTTATTACCTTAGATAATGAACCATTGGAATCGCCCAAAGAAAATAATTTTTTAACCCCATGTCAAAATTTGTTGGTTTACGTTGCAAGATACGTAGATGCAGAAAACTCTGAACGTTCTTGTTATAGTTTAACGGTTTATTATCTTCCTTGGGCAGATCACCCTTCTGTCTATACCAGACTGTGTTGCAAATCGGCACCATACCATATTCTCAGCGTACTCATACAATACCATACGATTTTCTTTCCTATCACACCATACTGTACTATACCGAATCATACATACAATAATATACCATACCATACTCATACCGTGTCATACAAACCGTCATAAAACTTGAAGAAAGTAGACTTCATATCGACATGAGGAGTCAATTTGAATTCGAATACACCTTTAAGAAGAGCAATTGTCACTTCAATTACGTCGTAAACCTCGTAAAAAGTAGACTTCATATCGACTCGAGGTTTTCATTTGAATTCGAATGGACCTTCAAGAAGAGCAATTGTCAATTCAAATACGTCGTACCTTTAACGCGAAAAAAGTAGACTTCATATCGACTAGAAGTGTTTATTTGAATTCGAATGGACCTTCACGAAGAACCATTGTCAAATAAATTACGTCGTAAAACGCGAAAAAAGTAGACTTCATATCGACACAAGGAGTAAATTTGAATTCAAATACACATTCAACAAGAGCAATTGTCGACTCAAATACATCGTGAAACTCGAAAAAAGTAGACTTCATATCGACTCGAGGTATTTATTTGAATTCGAATTGTCAATTGTCAATTCAAATACGTCGTAAAACGCGAAAAAAAGTAGACTTCATATCGACTCGAGGTGTTTATTTGAATTCGAATGGACCTTCAATAAGAGCAATTGCCAAATAAATTACGTCGTAAACCTCGAAAAAAGTGGACTTCATATCGACTCGAGGTGATTATTTGAATTCGATTAGACATTCAAGAGAGCAATTATTGTGAATTCAAATACGTCGTATAACTCGAAAAAAGTAGACTTCATATCGACTCGAGGTGATTTTGGTTTATTATCTTCGATAATGAACCATTGGAATCGCCCAAAGAAAAAAAATTTTAACCCCTTCTCAAAATTTGTTGGTTTACGTTTCAAGATACGTAGATTCAGAAAATCGAATAAAAAAAAAAACTCTGCAAATTCTTGACACAACGGTTCATTATCTTCTTTGTACAGATCACCCTTCTGTTTAGATCACTAGGTCTAAATGTCTAGATCCTAAAGGTTAGATTAATTATTATATCAAGTACCTAGTGAAAATTATTATAATTTATAGTTAGGTATTAATCATGTGTATTTATTTATAATAATTATTATTATTAATTATGATTAATTAATACCATATAATTCTGAGGTTTTTAATACTACGTCGGTAATAATTTTTCTATAAAAGAAGTACCTACCAACAAACATTCGAAATTACCTTCATTTCCGTAGCACGAAACGCTCCTCAGAACAAAAAACTTGACATAACTTAAGCCATATGATGTTCCAAAGAGCTTGTTAGTATGAAAATGGACCAGTGTTGCCAGATGTAGGGATTTTTCCCTACACGTAGGGAATTTTGGGGGTGCATTGAGCGTAGGGAATCCCTACGCTGAACGTAGGGATTTTTGGTCAACCTAGGTTACGTGATTCAAACACTGGCAAAATTCTAATAAATTGAAGAATTATACGATTTTAGTACATTTATTCGTGATCGGAAAACCACTTGTGGTATGAAGGATATGAAGGAGAAAGGTACCAATTGTTACAACCACCCCATCACACCAAATATGATGAAGTTGCTTGCGTCACAGAGCTTATTATAATACGCTTCTAATAAAAGCGAGCAATCCCTCGATAGTGACGAAGACGATTTGATTGGTTTTTGATGGTCTCTTTGATGAATAGTTTTTGATTTATTTTTGATAACCTCTTGAGATTAACCTAAGATTTTACTGCTCTTCTTTATATTTTCAATCCCAAATTTTTCTGTTACTTGTTTTACTATTACTATTTTACCATTTTAATTATATTTTCTCCTCGTAGTCATTCCTGGTCGTCGACATTAAGATTTTTTTTAAATAGGTATTCCAAGGCTAATGTAACCAATGCTTCATTCTTGAGCCTTGGTAATAAGCCTTATTATATTTATATTTATCTCGGTGATATTTCTCAAGTACCTGAAAAAAAATGGCTGGACCTAATCTAACTATTATTGAGACAGCAATAAAAATTACATTGTGCAACTCAGTGGTTCAATGGTTATTTCAATCCTCAAACCAAACCAGCAGCAGTGAATGCAGTGATATTGTCGTTTTACAAAACGTATTGTCGTTCTACAAGTAGATGACTAGGAGGGAAGTGATCTTCTTTTGTTCTTTTACATTTTCAGCAATCAAATTTTACGCGTAGGGAATTTTTTAGCACGGTAGGGAATTTGTAGGGAAAAGTAGGGATTTTGGAAACGGTCCGTAGGGAATTTCGAGGCAAGTTGTCTGGCAACACTGAAATGGACCTGTATTTCAACAGTTTGATTCACGATCGTGTTGTGAGGCACAATCTTTGGGCCGTCATTGTGAACGAACGGCTGGTCGTACAGAGCTGCGGATGGTCTTAAAAAATTCTACGGAACAAACTCTATCTAAATATGAAATGAAAAGCATACCGTTTCATATGAATTTTTCGAGATATGAAATTTTCAAAATTCGTTTTGAACCCCTTCCCTTGACCTAGGGTTATGAAAAGTTTCGAGGGACCATTGTGGGGTTGGTCGAAACCCATAAAAAAACTCTGCCAAATTTTTGACTCAACGGTTCATTATCTTCTTTGTACAGATCACCTTCTGTCTAGATCACTAGGTCTAAATGTCTAGATCCTAAATGTTAGATTAATTATTATTATCAATTATCCCTAATTATTAACAATTTTATCAAGTACCTAGTGAGAATTATTATAATTTATTGTTAGGTATGAATAATTCGTATTTATTATTAATAATAATAATTATTAATTATGATTAATTAATACGATAAAATTCTGGGTTTTAATACTACGTCGATAATAATTTTTCGATAAAAGAAGTACCTACCAACAAACATTCGAAATTACCTTCATTTCCGTAGCACGAAACGCACCTCAGAACAACAAACTCGACATCACTTAAGCCATATGATGTTCAAAAGAGCTTGTTAGTATGAAAATGGACCTGTATTTCAACAGTTTGATTCACGATCGGGGTTGTGAGGCACAATCTTTGAGCCGTCATTGTGAACGAACGGCTGGTCGTACAAAGCTGCGGATGGTCTTAAAAAATTCTACGCAACAAACTCTATCTAAATATGAAATAAAAAACATACCATTCTATATGAATTTTTCGAGATATGAGATTTTCAAATTTCAAAATTCGTTTTGAACCCCTTCCCCTTGAACCTAGGGTTATGAAAAGTTTCGAGGACCATTGTGGGGTTGGTCTAAACCCATAAAAAAAATTTCGTAATTTTAACTCAACGCTAACTGGCCAAAGTGGCGCGGACGGCGTACGGCGGACGGCGGACGGCGTACGGCGTACGGCGTACGGCGGACGGACGGATTTTTTTTTTATTCGATTTTCTGAATCTACGTATCTTGAAACGTAAACCAACAAATTTTGAGGGGGGGTTAAAAAATTTTTTTCTTTGGGCGATTCCAATGGTTCATTATCGAAGATAATAAACCAAAATTTCGTAATTTTAACTCAACGCTAACTGGGCAAAATGGCGCGGACGGCGTACGGCGTACGACGGACGGACGGATTTGGTTTATTATCTTCGATAATGAACCATTGGAATCGCCCAAAGAAAAAAATTTTTTAACCCCCCCTCAAATTTGTTGGTTTACGTTTCAAGATAAGTAGATTCAGAAAATCGAATAAAAAAAAATCCGTCCGTCCGCCGTACGCCGTCCCCCGTCCGCCGTACGCCGTCCGCGCCACTTTGCCCAGTTAGCGTTGAGCTAAAATACGAAATTTGGTTTCTGGGTTTGGACCAGCCCACAATGATCCTCGAAACTTTTCATAACCCTAGGTCAAGGGGAAGGGGTTCAAAACGAAATTTAAAATTTCGACGATGTCATATCTCAAAATATTTAACTGAACCGTGTAATTTTAGTTCACTTTTGAATGACCCTGAAAAATTACGAATCTTTTAAGACCAATTGGATTTTTGTGCGACCAGCCGTTCGTTCACAGTGACCGTGCAAAGGTTTAGGAAAAACACTAAACTTTCGCGTCGGAAAACGGCCGTTATGTGACCCAACCCCCAGACGCCCAGAATAAAACTACCTTTTTTCATCTTCCCGGTAAACTACAGTCTAGAAATTTTAACCGTGAGTCGGGGATAGACCACATTGCAATATTCACTCGGTTTCTCATCTGTAAAATTGTTTAAATAATACCTTTTTGTAATAATACAAATTATATTTTGATGATGAGCTATTGACTT